>QNGE01002666.1:78625-96849 GCA_008508345.1 Paragonimus westermani
TGATAGGACAGTGGGGGAGGGGTCAGCAGTAGCATGTTTTCGCCTATCCACCCTGCTGTATGCAGCAGATAGGGCGACCCGGTTTATACTGCGAGACGGCCGATGCAACATGGAGTTGTTGATGTTGTGAGGATTCATGGTTGTGTATGGGTTGAGATACTGCCAGGACGCCCAGACCTAGACAGGAGAACGATTAGGGTTCTCAACCAAAGCCTTTGGCTCAATAGCCTGTACCGCAAGGCAGCGGGTGGGTGGCGGTGTACCAGAGATGGTACGTTTTTCGGGAAGTGATGTCAATCTTTCTCCAACTCCCGGCCTGGGGGAACAGGAGACTGTGGTTTGTCAGACCTCTACCTGTTGGTCTGCCTGGTATTTGTAACTCTGTCCAGTTTAGCCCGAAATATCATCGATATGCGCAAGCCGTCACACCACGTCAAGGTCCAGTCTCATCGTGACGAACTAGTGAGAATAAAGACATGGGCGAACATGTTTTCGATAATTCATTTTCAGGCCGGTACAGTTATATGAGTTAGAAGAGTTAGATCGAGATATCGATCAGACTTATTGCGGAGAAACTAAGTAACTGGCCAGTCAACTGGCGATGGCTTGATTGGTCGGTTACGTCACGCTTCTTCATTGGTTTGACGCGCAGGTGAACTATCGATCCGATGGATTTGTGGCCATGGTAGATGCAGCGTCTGAGCAAACCGTTTTTGATGAAACAATATCGGGTCCGTTAGCCTGATTCCGATAGCCTCCGCAGTACAAAGTGTTCTAATTCGGACAGCTTTTGATAGGACACCTGGCACACGGTATACCACTTTGAGGGCTACATCAGTTTTCAACTGGTGCCCACTTTCAACCAAATGATCGAGGATAACAGTGCTGACCGATCGTGATTCTCCGTGTCCCAGCCATCGTGGATGGTGTTGTCGGATTCGTTTCGAAAGCTGTCTTGACGTTCAACCCATATAAGCTGCTCCACAGTAACAAGTGAATGAGTAGATACACAAAGATGAGGTCTGAACGGTCAGTTTATCTTTGTTATAAAACCTGAGAATCGGGGCTGTGGAGACTTGAATACGGAGTTCAGCGGTAGCATAGGTCGTGCTGATTGTCTGGTTGGGCCTATTTGTCGGTCATTCTGCGGCATTGTCACCTTTGAACGGTATTTGAATAAACACGTCATGCACTTCAGGTCTAGGTGATATTCTGATCATGGTTTTGGCGATAACTCGTTCCGGGTAGCCGTTATCATGATGTACGTTATTTATGAATTCGAGTTCATTTTCTAGCGTATCCGCTGAACAAATTTTGTATGCTCTATCAGTCAAACAGCGCACCAGATTCCTCTTCTGTTTTAGGGGGACAAAACTGTTGAAGTTTGTTTACTGACTTATCCATGTACTCTTGCGATGAACCCTATTTTCAATGATCCCGTCTATTCGTCAATGTAAACGAACATCTAGGAGAGAGATCTCGTTTTCAGTCTCCTCTTCAATTGTAAACTTAACTGAGTGATGGGTGCGAGTGAATGTGTGTAGTATTACGTACATATTAGTGTCTAAACTGGCTACGATAAATATACCGTCTATGGAGCGGTGGTATTGACTGAAATGGCTGATGGTGGGTTGAAGCGAGGTACGTTCAAGCTTTCCATGAACATATCGGTCAGGAGAGGTCCGTGCGGGGAACCCATTTCTACGACATCTGTCTGTCGATAAAACACACCGTTGAACATCATTTGTACATTGAAAGTGCAATGGAGCAGAAGTTCTTTCAATTTCAACGGTGGTAACTCAGTATAGGTTTCGGCCTCAGACATGTGTTCATAGATAAATCTGACAGTTTCTAGCAGCGGCAAGTTTGTGAATAACGACTCTACGCCCAACGAGCATGAATTCTGTGAAGTCATGTTAACGTTCTGTATGCAATCAACAAATTCAAACGGGTCAACCGCTTTTCGGACGGGCTCCGGTAGTTTTCCTAGACACTTCGCCATTGAGTGATAAGGCGAATTCATCACATCAAGTATTGGACGAACCGGTACACCAGGTTTGCGGACTTTCGGTAGCCCAAGTACAATAGTGATCGCACTATCCCCAAGAAGAGAAATTTTTGTCTTTGTCAAGGTTCACCGGTGTGATCTGGTTCCGGTATGTTATTTGGTTCAGTCTAATTTGCGTGCAGCACTTTCTAAGACAATGCAGATCTCCAGAGAACAAAGCTTCTCAATGTGGACAACAATCCTTAATCGGCTGTCCACGTCGGTCTCGATAACGCAATAAGTTGACTTTATCACAGCATTCATATGTGGATAAAATGACCACCTGGGACACTTCGACAGAATGTGAAACGACACGGCTTATTAAGAAGGCCAAAAAACTGAGACAAGCCAAGTGACGTTTACCGTTTTAACAGAATGGCTATAAAAGGTCACGTTGGAAACCACAAATGGAGCGGTAAAACACAGCGTGACCTACATAAGATTATATGGGGAGCTTGTTGGTTTTCGATCGATCTTTCAGTGATTTGTAAATCTGCTTCGTTCATGAAGGCAGCCTTTCATTGTCGACCGTTTGGTGAAAACATTACTGTGATAAAACAATCCGCTACCGAAATATCATATTTGTCTGAATTTTGACGATTTTCATGCTCATCTGGGCTATGGTTGGTAATGTGTGAAATTGAGTTCGTCGGCTAGAGTTACTGCGTTATCGGTTAACGAGGGTTTTGAGCTAGCGGTCCGTGGGCGGCAGCACATCATGATCACTTCTCCATCGACTGTAGCAACACAATTACTGTCTATCAAGTGGGTCTTATTGTGTTGATCGCGGATTACGGGTAAGCGGTTCACACACAACAGCCGGTCAGGGTCATATGCCCATCGGCTGAAATGTTGTGACTACAGCCTATCAGGGATGTCCCGGTTACTTTGCTGCCACTGATCCCACAACTATCAGGCAGACGAGCCGTCCGAGAATTAAGCACCAGAAGAAAGCAAGATGATTGGTATCTGCCTTACACATTCTCCAACCACCTGTTTTATTTCTTGTCATCTACAAAAACGTTTTAATCCACACGAACGGTAAATGTATCCACAACTCCTTGTTGTCTGTTTTCACTACGTCGAGACAATCGTTGGACCCGAGCTACTTCGTTACATGCTTTTGGTTCAACGAGTTCGATTACCACAATATCTCTTGTATAAATTGAGCTTCACAAATATGTATAGGATTGAGAAGGAAATTCGCACGTGTTTCTGTCTTTGTTTTCGTTCCGAGATAATTTGCGCTGTACCATTTACAACTAAACATAAAAGTGAGGAAACGATCAAGCTGCTAGCATGTAATCATGTCAGGATTATGAAGCTGAACATGTTGAATTAGCCTCGTGTTGAAATATTTCATAAATTCCTCCCCAATGAAATTTCGACGCGGTTGCACAACTTCAAAACAAACTTGCACCGTCTGTCAATAGAGTTTACTTTCCAAGTTCACAAGCGAAAACTATTTGATTGTTGTTACCAAGCTGTTGTTCCAAAATAGTCCGGTTGACAACAAAAAGTGAAAGAATGGGAGCAGAATGACGAAGAAAGTTTTTGAAAAATATCAGTCAGTTGTTAGAAGAAATGATTATCCGTGCGGCATGATAGGTATTGATCAATGCACTTATCGATCTATGGCTGATCAGTTCAAAGTCTACATCACCTTTAAACACTGTGTTGTTAGGAGTAGGCCTTTTAGCCACATTTTCCATCATTAGATGAACCCTTGTCATGTTCACATTCTTGTCTAAGAACCTCTCTGGATATCCACTAATTGATTAGCTTTCGGCTTTGTTGTGTTGGTTTTGTTTGTGATGTCTGATGTGCACATCTTTCTTGCACTGTTGGTTAGATATCAAAACAAATTTTATTTTCTATTTCAGCATGACAATAGTCACAAAATGAATGCAGTAATTCTATGAACAGATTTCAGATGGATTGCTCATTTGATAGTATATTACTACACCAAGGAAAGACAACACATCTCTCGGTCTCTTTCTCCGGACTGAACTGTACACCCGAGTGGGCACAATTAGATTTCAGTGTAAGTCCGTGAACTGTCTTTGACCACTCCGATTGTCATCTACATAGCGTTCATAGAACGGTAGTTTGGAAATTGCGGATCCTAACTTTGGCTCTAAATATCTATGCCGTATAACCCAGGGAGTGAGAACCATGTGCACATCAGACACCATAAACAATGATCTACAAAAAAAACCAAAAGATATTAAGTCAGAATGGATATCAGTAGAGATTTTTAAATAAAAGTACGAACTTGACAGATGTTCATCCACTGATGGAAAATGTATCGAAATCCCTTCACATCGCTATAACGTACAATAATCGTAATGATTAGTCGTAGGTTGATGAATGCGGTAGCCGAGACTTAACATATCATACAGATAATCATTTCTGTCGAGTGCCTGTCGGTGTTAGTGTCACATAGTTGTTTTGCCGAAATTTGCATCCTCAGTCTGTCTGTATTCTTTCACTAGCTTTTGTCAAGATGGTTACGTTGGGGAAGCCCCCAGAGGATTATCAGGCAATACCTGTGAGCACCTTTCGAAATGGATCTATATTAATGTGAACGGAAGCGTTCCACTAAGCCAATTGACGCTGAGTGGTAGACGATTTTCTGGACGTGTTCACAGCCCAGTAGGTGCTGCAGGTCACGAAACAGCGTGAGTGTGAATCGAGAACCGCGATCAATAGTGACGGAAATATGTAAGCCGAAGGAAGATATCTAGGTTTCCAGTAATGTTCATGTGGTGCTATCGGCTGAGATGTCACGCATGGGCGTTGCTTGCGGCTAACGTGTGAAATGATCAGTGCAAGTCAGCAAATGGGTAAAGCCGATCGAGGTTGGAAGTGAGCCCACTATGTCAACGTGAACATGTTTGAAGCGGGCGTCCGGTGCGCTGAAAGTGCCAGGTGTGGTAGTGGTGTGGCGGTGTACCTTATTTTTCTGAGAAGACAATGTTTGGCCCACTCACCTAGATCCTTTTGAATGCTCGGCCAGAGGAAACGGTCAGTGGTTAGTTTGGCAGGGGGACGGATGCTAGTATGGGAGTAAAAATGACTGAAAATATTTCGCCGGTAGTTGAAGGGGGCATAAGGTTGATGCCTACCGGTCGAGATATCATTGAATTTTAGAATGGCAGTGCAGGAGCGGTAGGTGAACGAATTTCAGAGACGGGTGAAAACACAACTGATTAGATTTTGCGTTGTTTTGTTGAGCCGTCGCTGTGGTCTCTAACTCAATGGGAGATCCGGACAAATAACACGTGTGCACACAAGATGAAGCGTCTGCGACCAGTTTGCTTAGACCGTCCGTGTAACAGATGTCCATGGTGAACTGAGAGAGGAACACTAAGTGGCGGGTTTCTTTCGGAGAGTACTTGTCTACAGAAGTGCTGAAAGCGTTCGTTAACGGATTGTGGTCGGTAAGGATGGTAATCTGCCGTCCCTCTAGCACATATGGGAAAGGCCAGACGGTGAGGTAGAAAGCCAGTAGTTCTCTGCCGAAGGTACTGTATCTCGTTTGGGCAAGCTGTAGCTTCCGGGAGAAAAGGGATAACGGTCGGACTTTATTGCCGATGACTTACTGAAAAACAGCGCTGACAACAGACTAAAATACATCGGTCTTCAAAACCAGCCTCACATGTTCGTCAGTAGTGAGATAGTCGGGGGATGTGACGTTCGCCATGGTCTGCTTGACGGATGTGAAAGCGACGATGGCTTTTTTGTGATAAAAATAAACTTTTTGGAGTTATGCCGCACAAATCAGTCAGAACAATTGCGGATAAAACGACAAGAATAACTGACAATCCCCAAAAATCGGCCGGGCTTTCGATTGACTGAAGCGACGGATAATCAGAAATCGAATTGGTCTTCTCTGGTACAGGTCTGATGTCGCCTTCGTCGATGCGATGACCGAAAATGTCGATGGAAAAAGCATCGAAGACACATTCGGCTATGTTGATGGTGACGCAGCGGTGGTTCAAACGTTCAGAAACAGATTTCAAGTGGGACAGATGCTCCTGCGCATTGTTGCTAGCAACGAGTATGTCATCAGTGTAAACGACCACAAAGTCTAACCCGAGTAGAACTTGGTCCATGAAGCGTTGAAATGCTTCGGATGAGTTTCTGGGACCAAAAGGCATACGAACAAATTCGAATAAACAAATCGATTTAACCGAAAACCACAGGAATTTGGTGATATGCCTTGACCAGATCTATTTTCGAAAAGATCTTCACAGAAAGGCCAATCGAAAAGTCATGAACATGTGGAATTGGATAAAGATCCAGCACGGTGGCGTAGTTCAGCGCTCGGTAGTTACCACATGGTCTTCAATCTCCCGCAGGCTCTCTGGGTAACATGTGTAGAAGAGATGACCATGGGCCGACCGAGGAACGGATAACTCCTAGCCGTAGCATTCCCACAAATTCTGCCTTGGCGACCTTCAGCTTCTCAGAAGGCAGTCGGTGTGGACGTACAAATTTTTTGGTGCCGTGGTGATGATGTGATGGACAGCGTCATGTTCCGACGCAGTGGTATTAGGTGGAGGTTGGTAGATTTCCGGAAATTGTTTCAACAACACCGTATACTGGTTAGCCTCTGGTAAAGCTGTTCGAAGTCTGATCGAGTTGATGGTGGTGGCTTTACCTTGAACGCACAAAGTAGCGGTGCTGTCTACGAGTTCCCGGCGGCTGAGATCAACAGCCGAACTGTACTTCCTGAAGAAATTGACGTAATAACTGGGTGTTGGACACTGACAATGAGAAAAATCCAAAAGAAACTTCGACGTAGTCCAATGTCGACCGTCAGGATATGTTGGCCGTGGATCACGATTTCGGAATTGTTGGCCGTTGAGCTGTGCTAATCAGAGCGTCCACCTCGGAAAGTTCAGTCTACCTCAGAATCCGATGTATCGATTTTGAGTACAGTGCCACAAATATGCTGGCTACTGCTGAAGTTGCAGTGGATATGTTCCATGGGAGCTGGTAAATCAATCGCAAGTTCATTTGATGACACTCAGATTGTGTACCTCCACTAGGCCTCAAGCACGGTCTGTCAAATGCGCATGACACAGACTGGTGTATTTGCCCACATGATCGAAAATCGTTTGCTAATACTGACGCCAGCACACGGACGAGCCAAGCGTAATGTGACAATCAGCACACACTTATGAAGCGCACACTTATAAAGGCGCCAACTGTGGCTAGGTTACGGGTAACGGATAGGAGGTGTGACGTCATAACGATAGAAGTAACCAGAACTAAATTTGTTCTTGGAAAGGACGAATTAATCCACGAGAGAAGTGACCGAGCAACGTTGGCGCTGCTTAACCGATTGAGTCTTGGTGGTTAGGGTGGCTTGAAGGTTATTCTGTCACACTTTTAGTGTGAAACCAGTAAAATGAGGGTAGAGTAACTTCGCTAGATCAAAGAAAGAAGTGAATTCCGTTGCTAGCACTAGACCAAGTACACAAGCACTTGAAACTCGGATTCTTTCCAACTGAGCCAACTGAACACAATGCACAGAATGTTTCTAAAAGTTCCACTATAACAATGCAGATCATCAATCAACTACAAGTTCTGCCGTTATAATGTGGTATTTCTGGGTCAGGTTCTAGTCAAAAAACATGATTTTCGGAACTGAGCGCTCAGTGCTGTATGCCCAAACTGTTACGCACTGATAATTTCACATCGTTCGGTGATGAAACGTTTGCAGCCTAACACGGAGCTGAGCGAGCAACTGGAAATCTGTAAGTGTCATTTTGGACAGGACAGTCATAACTGACATTCCGTTTGACCGCGCTAACAACCGCATCGACATTTCGTATGTGCTACCTCAATGTGGTTCGATGTCTCGTCACCTGTTCACCCTACAATCCGAAACGCAAAGTGACCCCGTGAAACAGACGTGTTCAATCTTGATGCACCCGGCACGGTGGACCATCCCAATCATGCCGACACCGCAGGTGCCTGTACACTCCTCTCTCACCCCCTCCCCCTCCACACACAAATTGTCTCACTCATGGTGGAACTGTCATTGGTCATGTTCACGTTCAAACCAAAAGCCGCCAGGTCCTCCCACAGGTTAAAAGAATTAGAGGTTTGAGACACCAGACAACAACAGCGTCGCGCCTGAACTGGAGAACATGAACTAAGTGGTACACAGTAACACCGAAAGGATTTTATCACCGAGGCTCGTACTGGCTCACACAGCAAAGGAATTACGAGTCAAGGATTTCATCCCTGCTCTCTGGAACTCCCCCGCAAGTCTCGGCACATTCAGGCAGCGATCTGTAACAATCATCTGAACAGAGTTAATCGGATTTTGATAAGTTCAAACACTTGGTTATCTAGCTCATTATTCGTTTATGTGTCACACTGTTGAGTACGTGTTATATACATATATATTTTTTTATTGGGGTCTTTAGCTTTTGGTGATAAGTAACTCTCACGCCAATAAATCTAAACAATTAACCCAAACTACACCTAACACCACTATTCCCAACATTCGCCAGCATTTTTCATCTATGGTTATCGGTATAATGGCTAGTTCACTTCAGTCTTAAAATAGAATTATCCAACAGGTGAACTCGTCGTCACCGACACTAGACTGGGCCCCCAACCCGATGTGCACAATCTATAGCTGCAGGCAGAAGTAACGTCCAATCAACTGCTCAGCCGACTGTTCCAGTCTGGCCTACATTCCACGATGAAACCACCTGCACGCTGCCTTTGGTATGAGCTATTTGATCAATGACAGGGGGATGGGATACGAAAGCAGATGTGCACGTACCTTTTTGAATGCATGTAATCTTGATGACCAATGCTGGCCAGAAGTGAAGCAGAACTGCGAAACAACGATACCCACTAGCTAGAGTGTGGTGGCTGCATAATGTTAATCTCGATCGTGGGCCAATTACCATTATGCAAGTTTTGGTTACATGGGTATGACAGTTGGATTCATCCACACACAATATTGTTGTCGGTCCTATTAAATAGACGTCTAGGCAGGGAGACATCTTCATCATGTATTTTTATCGCGAGCTTCTCTGCCGATAAAATTACTCAATCGATTTAACGTCCCTAGGTAACTACTCATAGTGTGTGCGACTAACCAGTACGAACTCGTGCACGCTATTTGCACGATGTACTCAAGCACACATTCGTTCGAAGTTGTATTGTTTCCAAAAATATCGAGCTGTTGACTTTGATTTCAGTAGTGAATTTCGTTTAGTATTTTCTCTGGTGGTAAAGCCGGTTACAATTTAGCGATCCGGACATATATGTAGGGGTCGCAACGGTGTTCATCAGAGAGTAAATCAAGGGGGGAAAACCTGACGGCAAAGCATCTTACTCATGTCGTTCGTTAGAAAACTGTACTCAAACGTTTCCAAAAAATGGGAATGACTCAATGACAATTCAAACTCTGTGGAATTGCATAGGCTCGAGAGAATGAATCACGCCAAAGAGTAAGTCCGGACGACCACTGATAGATAATTCCCCACACGATGTTGTATGGCGAACGTTTGGCGTCGACAGACCAACAAGCACGCGGAGCTAAAAAAAAGTTTCGCCATGCGATTACTTCACCAGCCGGAATATACACGCAAACGAAGAAGACAGAGATGGCGCGCGGTAACTCCCATTTTATTAATCAAGACAACCAAATTTAAAAAAAGTGATGATGATGCTTTCAAACAAGTGTACAGGTGAAGTTAACGAAACGGTATGCAGAAAAATGTAATTATGAACTGTAGGTACTACAGTAGTATGATATAACAAGTGAACAGTCATAGGAATGCGTACATTTCTTATCCTACAGGTATGCGATCACAGTCAGAAAATCACCCAGACATGGCGTTGCCGATTGTGACAGTTGAGTGTCAACCACTAATGGATTTCAAAAACAACTATCGATTGGCTGGAAACAAGTGTAATAGCGAAGAAAGCGCCAATGTGTGTGCTATCAATAAGGCAGGAAGTATTCGGACGACACAATCCTCAGTAAAGCCACTGAGTGTTGCTAGCATTGCGGATAATGGTATTTTGTGTGAGTATGCAAATTTCGAAGTCACATGTGTCAAGGAATCGGAAAACGTGGACATAAACATGTTTTCTCTGGGATAACACCAACACCCGGGGAGTTTATTAGTGCCCAGAAAGACGTCGACCTATTATGACAGTCGATCTAACGATCTTTTCATTGCAGCGATTTTCTGGCGAATCGTGAACACGATGCTACGTGGTAAGATACGTGGGTCACAGTAGAAGGTTATCAGTCGCAACTTGTTTCGTCTTTTAAACGCACTGAAGAGTATGGGCTCCTCGTTAGGTCCAGCACTGCTATTTCTTCATGGAAAATATTCAACACCTAAGTTTCATTATTGACCAAGGGGGTTGTAGGCTTGACTCAAAGAAGATAAGCGTCATAAGAGATATACCCCTGTCATTGGAACAGTTATTCTGCACAAATTTCTCAATGGTTCACAAAGAGCAGTCTCACATTTTTTGCGAACACTAAATTCGATTGAGGAAAACTACGGCCAAGTAGAGAAATAGGTGTTGGTACTCAAATTGGCAATTAAATGTTCCACAAAATGCTGCATGTAAGGAGATTTACGTTATACCCAGACCATAATCATCTTCTGTCAATTTCCGGTACAAAAAGGGTATTCCGATTCACACCGCCAATCGATTACAACGGTGGGCTACGACGTTGATGAGGTACAATTTTGAAGTCCATTTCAAGAAGATATCGAGTTTTGACACGCAGGTGCATTATCTCGTCTCATTACAAAAGGGATAGTTACAAGGTTTGATGAGGATTTAGCCATTTCATCAATATCAACAGATGATGAAATTTACAAAAATCTTTCAGACTCAATCACTAATCTACCAGTAGCTGCCAAAATGACGACATAGATAACAGATGGATGCTTTGTTACAGTAAGTCAGGAAATGCCTCTAGAATGATTGGCCAACTGGTTCAGAAAGTAAAAGACCAGGCACTTTTTTTCGCATTCAGTAGTTACTCACCGTGATTAACGAATGTCTGATGTTAGCAGATCGTGTGGTGATGCCGTTAGTTTTACAGCATCGCGTAATAAGGCAACTACACTCGGGTCATCCTGATAGTAATCACATAGTAATCACATAGTAATCACTCGCGGCTGCGTTTATTGCTCAGGAATCGACAGCCAAATGGAAAATTTGTTTGGAAGATGCAAAAATTGTACAATGAGGGCAAAGATACCCCGTTATATCCGAACTATATTCATGGCTCAAGACTGTATTGTAACCCTTGACTCAATACGTTGGTTCGTCCACGGTATATCAAAACGATTGATAGGAAGTCGGATTCTCCTCCTTGATCTAATTAACACGGCAAATCTTGGTCCCGAAAATATGCGACAGTCCCCGTTAATTGCGCCCAAGGCAAACCAAAAGACGAGTGCGAAAAAACAACTTTGTTCTGCTCCAAAAGTGCGTGCAACAAAGAAAATTACATGGTGTCTATAGGATCATAGTGACCTACCTCGAACCAGAAGAACGAAGCACAGACATCAAAAAAGTGGTTAAGATCATTAAGCCACCAATGAGCGTAGCGGAATACAGGTCAGACAGGTAAAAACTAGCGGAGGTCGCCTCTCGAATGTTCACGACATTTCCGCTTATTATGATTGGGTAGGATCGTCTTCTCGAAGAAGGAGGCGGTTTTGGACAGAAAAAGGGTTCCTCTAACAGTCTGATAAACTATGGTCCCGGGTTCACCTCGATTTTGTGGACCCTTGGAACAGACTGTCCTATTTATTAGTCGTATATACACACTCAAAATGGCCGGAAGTTTCCCCCATGCAAGTTGCCACAACGTCAACAACCGTTTCTCAACTTTAACGATTATTCGCTCAATTTGGTAATCTGGAAGTTCTAGTGACAGACAACAGAACACAGTTCAGTTTAGTTTAGTAGGATTCCGAACATTTTGTGTTAGCAGCGTCATTCATCACGCAGTTGCGTCCGCTTATCATCCACAGCCTAAGTGCGAAGATACGTGGACACGTTTAAGAGGATCCTACAGAAAGTGGAAGGAGAAGTTAATTCTGAGGAAATGACTGATGTTTCTTTGAAGGCCTACCATTCAACAGCTAACCCAGCGACACCGAGGCAGCAATCGCCGGCTGAAGCATTTCCTGGTTGACCCTTAAGAACTCCACCTGACACTATGCGGCCAAAGATGCTTCCAACTGAAGGAAGTAAGTCAATGGAATTGCAATTCAGAAAGCAACGTGCAGGTACGCTCCACACATTTCCGACTTGGAGATGCCGTCTATGTGCAGAATATGCGTTACACTAAGGAAATTTGGCTACCAGGCCTATTTACCGAGTTACAGTGGGAAGCTTCATCCAGACATGTCATGCCAATCACTCGAGACAGCGAGTTGATGATAGTCATCACCGCCAACGATCAACTATTGAGTGAAATATTGAATGTTACAGTCTCGTTACCGCCAACATAACCAACACCTCTAGCCACCTTAGACACTTGGTTTTCGCAGATCTAATCCTGTTCGTTATCCAATCAGATGTCTGAGTGTTAACCTCAGGACGCATTCTTATGACGCGATTAACTCGCTTTTGATGAAAAGGTGGATTACTGATGAGTGAGAGTACGGTTTATTTTCAAGTTGATCATCACTCACATTTGATCGCAGCCTTCGCATTCAGATAGACAATAGATAGATAATTCGGTCGTGCCTAACGTGAGGTCAATGGCACAGTGGTCAACACCGTTGCCTCATGATTGGAATGGCCGGAGTTCAAATCCCGGCCGTGGCAAGCATATGCACTACTGACGAGCTCTAATGAGGGCCAAACTCGAGTCTAGTGCTTGTATTCGGAAGAGGCTGGCTGCAAAGTCTATCTGAATGCGAAGTCTCAGATCAAATCAAGTGATAGTCAACTTGAAAAGGTGGGTGTTGTGGCCGCGTTCCCACAGTTGCACACGGCCAACGCAGTTCTACTGCATATCACCAGCTCGCTTGTGCTACCAGGCCTTGGTGGCTTGGCCAAATTGGATCAATAGGTTTCTGTTTTCTGATTGGTTGATTGTCAGACTGGTCATACACACGGTTAACATGTCTCTTTCGAATGTCAACAACCGAATGTCAGAAATCCAGTGCACGACCTCAACACTGGCGTCCGGATTCCGCTCGGCTCATAGGCCTGTAACAAAACACTAGGTTGACATCGTCCAAGCACACATTTTCAGTGTCACAATACAATACGGTACGGTAAGAGTAGTTTGCTGTTGAAAAAGAACACCTGGGCATGAATTAAGCAGTTAAACCGGTATGAAGCCGATGGACAACTGATATTATTGTCCCCGAACGTATTACGGACTTGCATTGGAAAGACTGACACGGCGTACCGTAGTAAAAACAAACCAGCCCGGGGGTAGTGTAACTTTGTCTTTTCGTAGTTACAGATTCTTACTCCTTAAGAGATAGTTATCATACATGTACGTATAGCACATAAAAACGACAAGTTCCAGACACTGAGCTTGAAGTGCAAAAGATATTGAATTTCCTTTAATTCTGAGGAATATGAGCTAGTGAATTGTTTTGCCAGTATTTCGGAAAGGAATCCACTTTGATTCAAAAACATCACATCTTTGCATTTAAATTTGTCAATCAAAATTTGCGTTTATATGATTGGACCTTGAGTCATCCGGCCGCTACGGTAGGAAAAACACTGGCAAGACTGAAATCAACCAGACCTATCGCAAGACAGCTCTAGAGCATGTTTAATGAATATATATATTTAAACAAAGGAAGATGTTGGTATCATAAAAACCAATGAGTGCCTTGAGGTAGTTGCATAGGTGTGAACCAGTCGGCTATCAGTAACACGAATGACGACTGAATCCGTCAGCTCGACACGACCCGTCAGAGTTAATTGCTGTACACAGTTTGTTCGGAAAGGAACAGGCTTACAAGAGTGAACTGGTTGCTAACCTTTTTAAGGATGCCGCGAGTCTTAAAACTCCTGAACCAACTAGGGTCACACATGCATCAGCACTTAACCAGTTAGATACAAAGTTTCTCTTCTACAACTCAACAGAAGTCAACAAAACTCTGTTACCGAGTAACTTCTGCAATCAAGACGAAACTAGTGTGGCAACATCAAGATGGAAAGTACCTACGAATTACACTCTACTCACCGGTACTGAATCCAACCGAGTGTGTATGGAGAGCGGTCAGGCACCGAGCAAAGTAACTAATTCGACAAATGTACCGTCTCATATTTTCCAAATACACTTTCCAAATTTGAGCAGCGGTCAATGTGTCTAGAGGAGTCGAATGAAGAGGCCAGAAGTGTGGCTGCCATAACAAGATGAAGTACAGTCACTCGTCTTATTTGAAACGTTCAACCACAAGGATGTGGTTTATTTTGCATTTGGACGCTAACTGTCGGGTGATATAATATTCGCAATATATTGAGTTTACTGTGCTGTAGGCTCAAATGACCAGGTCCTCTTTCGTTTGGCAGAGAAAAATGACTGATGTGTAGCGCGATTCACGGAAACTCCACGAGATCAGATCAATACCGAAAACAAGGCAAGAGAGGCTGGAAATGCGCACAGATAGACGATACCTACCCGGAAATGTTAGCTAAACGAAGTGGATGTGCATCCATTAGTTTGTTTGAATGATTCACTATATGTCACCGTTTGACCATCCACATGTTTAGTCAACCACTATCACTGCACGACACTGACTCGACCACTCAGGTATGCGTCTGGCTGAGTTTAGTTTGTAGTGGATTGAACTGTTCGTTTAGCATAATGGCCACTAGATTCCTAGCGTTATCCCACCTAATCCAAAATCATTGTGAACCTGAAATAGTTTGCCACCAGCCTGGACTTTTGTTGGCCCACGCTTTAAGGCTGTGACCGAAGGATTATCCCCAGTATTTCAGTCCTGTTCTTAGCTGTCGGGACAGCGTTCGGATTGTTAGTATGCGGAATACCGCTCAAACACCTAAGAAAAGGTCTATCCGACTTGACCCACGACGATGATGATGATGAAGTCCACGCCAACGTAAACAGATCGCCTATGGACCCACAGTCAGACTACCGGTTTGTCAGAGCTGTCGTCAGTATGCGTTCAAATGCGCAGACGTGGTGACGTTAATCTGCATCCTTCTCAGTTTTACAGCTTGGTATGGACGAGCCAGCTTCGTTAAATTCTTTTACCCAGCTTATTGATATTTTCATTCCGTACCCGGAAAAAACCTATCTCTGTGCCTGTCAGCTTACTCATGTGCATCCTAGCCACATGATCTCGTTTGCATTTGGGACCCCATTGGAAATCCTAAACTGACATTTGTACACGCGGAGGCCGTATCGAGTCACCCAAAACTGGAAGAGATAAACCAAAGGTTTACGAAGAGGATAACGTAATGAGAACGTCATCACTGTACAGTAAGTGAGATTAGCTTTGTGATATTGTGTACGTTCAACAAAATTGGCATTATTAATAGGAACGTGGCCACTCTAGAACAGCACTGTGGCTGTACATATGTGATCACATTTTTAACATCAATCATAACAGTAGAGTGGATAAAAGACAAAAACAAAACTGGCAAGAGTTTTTTGTGTTTGACAAAATATGGAGTTTTTTACGGAGCTGCTGTTTTCGCCTACCAATGTGTAATAAATTGTGCTGTCAACAATCCTTCTATTCTCTATGTGAGATAGTCCGATATTTTGTCATTTGAAGTGCACATAGACAAGTGGAAACAATGCACACTTTTGAAAATAATGAGTGTTTTTCTGACCATTGGAATAGCTGGCTGTATTACAGAGTCCGTTCCTTAACAGACTTCGGCAGTGGTGGTTCACTAATTTGTGTGAATTCCTCAAGAGGACAACCCAAGTAAGTACGGCTAGGTTTACAAATAATAGGGCTGAATCACGTACTCTAAAAGTGGACTCATTTTGGAGACATGTGTATTTGTTGGGATCTACTCTTTAGAAGCATGCGTGTACGTTCATAAACGTGTTCATGAACGCGTCAGTCAGATACCGTACCGTAAAATTCTTGACAAGGCCACAAGCATAAGATAGTTCAATTTGTGGGCAGCACCGTTACCCTCACATTGCCGGTCATACTGTGGCAAAAAGTCACCCAAGAAAGGAAGATCTTCAGTATTCAGTTTGCACATTCTCATGTGTTGAAGTTTTGGACCCAAACTCTAGTCCACGAAGCATCAAAGTTGTGATTTGAAAGTTCTGTACTCTCCTGACCGTTTGACTGACGTTTATCGTGATGGATTTCTCGTTTTATTCTTGCTTCTTGACCCGGTTTCGATCAGTACTAACTCGGTCAATCTCATTTCTTGACCGTAAATAACCTGCTTTAGTTCTGGCCATATCTTACAACCGCGCCGATTTGTTCTATTGAGTGTCGAAATAGTCACTTTCCCAACTCGATGACTGGTCTCAATACAACTGTATCTTTGAGATATGGATGGATAGCTCTACTGACCAATTTCATCGGGACGCCTCGGAATGTAGCCAAGTCTCATTTTCAGATGAAAAGGCACCAGGTATACACATGTCCACAGAAACGGTACGATGATGAAGTTCATCAAGTATTCGATGTAGCCAACAAAAGACTGAAAAGTACTTGCAACTGTGATCACATACGACTTAGATGTCTGCGACAATTGACGCATCTAGTTGGTTTCAGTTTTGCAGTCCTGCTGAAGTTCAACAACTTTTAAATCAAATAGGCTGCTCTATTGTGCCTGCTGATATTCAGAGAATGAACAGACAGAGTTAATGGCAGCCTGCGATCGCGTGTATAAAGTATCGGTCGTACACATATTGTGGTTGAATGGGGGAATTAACTGGATGTTGCAGAAGTGTTAACATTTGGTACTTTTCCGTACGAATGTGGGAGTTATAGTGAACAGTATACTAAGGGTACATCATACCAAACAGTGCTACGGAAAAATTCGAAACACAGACGATTGGATATTCCGGAACACTACCAACAGTCGACATGAGTCGAATGTTTAGACGCGATGATTCCGTGATGCTTAACTATGAAGCAACTTGGGATTAGTCGTCCAAAGGGTTGCTACACAGTCATTTAGGTCGCACTACAGTTTCCGCTGAGGATCAGCATAGTTACTATCGCTGAACTCTATCTTGTAGAACACTTGAGTCAACTTCGGCTTTTGAAATGACGTAAATGACAGCTTCATTTGAATGAAAAGCGCAGTCACTTGTGAATACCGTTCGGCTTGATTTTTAATGATGTTAACACATTTGGGCTGCGAAATCATGTGTAACCAAGTTTGGAAAAATGAACAAGAATGCACGTTTGACAAGTGTGTGTGTTGTCGTATTGATCATTAACTGGTACACTTCCGGGAGCACATATTTCCGTCTTCATTACCTGTTCACATTCATACTCCTATTAACAATTACAGGTCCAATCAGGGTCAATATCAATGGAAAAACCTACTGGTTCAGTTTCGTAGTTTAATATAGTGATAGCAAGTTGCAAGCTAGCACTTCGCGCACAACAGCATTTAATGGTAATGTGAAAAAGCCAATAGTAGCATGTAAGATGTCTTGCGCAATGACATTTCGTTCGCATCTCATCAGTTACTTTAGCAAAATTAACATGCACTTTATATAGTTGGGGGGGGGGCAAGCAGCTAGGCGAAATCAATCTAGAAATATTTGAAACAGTCAGTCAGGTGACCAAAGCGGAAGCAGAAAAATGCAACTGACTGATAATTTTGATGCAATAATGGGGGGCGATTAAAGAATACATACATATTGAGTGGGAAAGGTCAGATATGGTTGGAAAAATCTACAGAAAACAAACAAGAGCTGAAATGCTGTACAAAAAGTATCAGTTACATCCTTACCAACATAATGAAAGGTTAGTCACCAACTGTTTCCGAGCGCATAAGGAGTGATTCAGTCGATGTATTGCGACAGCTTCCGCAATATTGAGAGCCTGCTTCAGCTTGGGTCTAAAGAACACTCTGAAAGCCGTTCTAGGGTCCACTGAGTGGCCGGTCAGTAGAAGGTGTTTTGTAATGGCACTGACGGCACAACCGACCCCCGAATTCAAAA
>QNGE01002667.1:4895-38388 GCA_008508345.1 Paragonimus westermani
TGATGATGATGATGATGATGATGATGATGATGATGATGATGTTCGTGGAATTCATCAAGGCCTTTGATTCCGTCAGCTGCAAGACGTTGTGGATGGTGCTTGGTATGTTTGGATGTCCAAGTAAGTTTGTCAGTATAGTTAGATCGTTGCATGCGGGTATGAAGGCGAAGGTAAGATCGTGTGGATTGCCCTCTGATGATTTTAACATAGTCACTAGCGTGAAGCACAGTCGTGTTCTAGCCACAGCCCTATTTAGTTTATATTTGACTGTCATGGTAACAGTTGCTTTTGAGAACTCTGGAGAGGATTGCGTTGAGGTAGAGTGCCGGACGGATGGACGCCTGCCGAATGTCCGACTTTTCGGCGCTCGAACCCGGTTAAAAACCTGTGATGCACATGCTTTTGTTTTCAAGTGACAGCGCATTGCTGGCACACAGTGAAGAAGAACTACAATGCTTGGCGACGGCCTTCACGTTGACAGCATCCAAGTTCGGATTGGACATCAACACAGGATAGACGTTCTCCTCCGTTTAGCCTTCTCTGGGCGGCTTTTTCTGCACCTTCACCCCACGTTTGGACCAGTGGAGATGTTTTTGGTAGCTGCACAAATTTGGGTAGCACCTTGTCCATCGATCTGTCCACGGACCCCGAGTTAAGAGCTCGTGCGGCGAGGGCTGGTGTTGCCTTTGAACGCCTTGAAAGACGTGTTTGGAAGAACCGTAGCCTGAAGCTGACCATTATGCCGTCTCTCTACCGCTCATTATTGCTGTCTCTACTGCTGTACGGGGATAAAACGTGGACATTGTGTCAGCTGTTCGTGAACTCTCTGAGCCGTTTCCATATGAAATATCTGAGGCACATCTTAGTTATTCGGTAGTCGGACATGGTTCTGAACACTGAGGTGAAGTGGTGAGCGGACATTAACGCGATGGAAGCCCTGCTACTGCTGAATTAACTCCGTTGGCTCGGTCACGTCCGCCGGATGATTGATGACCGTATTCCGAAACGGCTGCTGTGCGGACAAATGAGATCAGGTAAGCGAAATCCTGTTGGTCAAAAACAGCAATACGAAGATGTTTTGCAGGTAAGTTTCTCACGCTGTAACTTCGATTTTACACGTTGGGAAGACAGCCTTAAACCTGACGGTCTGAAAGAATGCGATTCGGACAGGGATTAGTAGGTCACTAACGTAATCATAGTGCACCGTCAGCGAAGAGACGACGAGCACGTTAGGCTCAGGTTAGTCATATCAGTATATCCATTCTATTTGTGTTAACGATTGCATCGACCATGGTCGTATGACGACTAATCCGCTCCTCTTTTCAGAAACTTGGATGTCTGCCATCTTCTACCTACTCACTTCTCCAGCTTTGTTGAGGTGCTTTATAATGAATGGTTTGCCTGCTGTTTTCGTAGTCCAGACTGAATCTCATTCTTCATCCCTATGCTCCCTCGAGTGCACTAACATGCACTACACTCTACGGAAATGCTTCTTGTATTACATTTTACATATATTTATTCCCAGTTTAGATCATTTCACCGCAGTCTCTCTCTCTCTGTGCTTAGTTCTGGAGAAATAAGGGTTTCCTTTTCGTGCTAGCCGATCACTTGGCTAACCAGCATTAACCGGCTGGACACAAACACCTCACTCACACACCGCCTGGTGTGGGTGGAACCGCAAGTGGTGATGGTTAAGCGCAGGCGTCCTTTGGCTTCGGTCACTGTGACAAGCCAATCTGAATCGGGTACTGGCAACCGTTACCTAAGATCGGAGGCGTTTTCTGCCTATCAAAATTGGAGTCTGCTGCCACATAGAGGATAGTGATTGCTTCATCGCCAAGCGTGTTCGTGAGTAATCATTGCTTAGGAGCAAGTGAGAAAACTAGAGGAATTCCGTGTAATGGTACATTACCGAAGAGTTGTTACATGACCTTTAAAGGCGACAGGCAGTCGTTGGGTCTGTTTCGACCCTGTTTCGCCTATGATATTTATGATGCATTGCAAATACAACGCAGCTAAGTCTACAGGGTAGGCAACACTTAACCAACAACTACTCTCGGACCGGTGGCATTCACATGCCGTTAACAACATCCGTTTTCGTACCGCCCTGTCTTAGCAAACACAATCAAAGGACGTCTGGTCATGTACGTCATCGTAATGGTCCTAGGCTACAATATTTCCGGCGTAAATATAACGACGATTGGCAATTTACACACAGAAAAACGATCGTGGACAGCTCCGACACAATCCGAAATCAGAGAAGAGACGTGAACGAACAGTCAAAGTGAGTGTATAAGTAGTTACAAAGACGATGCAGTGATCCGCACAAAGTCACATCGAGATACGCGAATAGCATGTCAGAAGAGCGTCTTCAAGATCATTGAAACAAGTCAGTCAAAGGCGGATAATGTCACTGTTGCATGATCGTTCAGCTGATGTGAAACGTGTTGAGTAACGCCTAAGCGGACCATTTGAAATGAAATAATGAAGAATTGGAAAAGCACGAAAAGTTTAAAATGCATGCGCAACACAACTCGTATTTTATCAACCTTCCTTGCACAAGCGACCACAATATTACCGATGTAAGTCGGAAGTTGAAATCTGTCATTGATCGCACATATCCCGCGGCGGAATTGCACTCGTTACTCTCAACCCGTAGGATGAACCTCCACCGCCCCGATCGTTCTTCTTCGGAAAACTCTGCCTCTCACGTAATCTACCAGTTCACCTGCAATTGCGGTGATTCATACCCTGGCATAACGGACCGAAATTTACGACAGAGGAAGGCGGAGCACATTCCCAAGTGGCTAGGGTAAACAATGTTTCAAGGCGGGTCAGCATACCAACACTGGGACAAAAATCCGGCGTCTTCGATCACGAAACACCTAATCGCAACAGGTCATATGGTTGAACCCGACACTTCGTTCACGGTCCTATTGCGCAATCGCGACCCTAGATTGTTGTCGTTCTCCGAGGCAATGTTGATCCAGCGTTACACACAGGCCCTTTGTTGGCAAAACGTACTGACACAATCGATTCCTCTGCCATAGCATTGATTGCAACTACGTGAAGTTCGTTCATTTCATTGTTTTGACGCTACGCGCTTAACCTATATAACCGAATGTTTTATGTAACCGACTGATGAGAATAGACGAAATGCTTGCATCTCACAATGTATGTCTTCTTGCTGTCCTGATGAACTGGATAAAGGGAACTCAGTGTTTCAAACAACTCGTATTGTTAAATCTGATTCATTCATAAAACACGCATCTATTGCAACTTCGAAAGACTAACGTAGAGCTGAATGAAAGAAAGCTGGTCAGATTTGTTCAGCCTGAGATTAGATTAGTGCGAAAATGAAACATGCCCTTCGCACACAAACAGTTGAGGATATTGCCCTGGTAAACCCTCAAAAGAAAGACAAACACTGATTGGGAATACCAGGTAAGAAGATGATAGTTCATGCTGGCTAGCTCAGTTAACTTATCTGGGCAAAACATCTATTGCCTCTTCACTATGGATTTGCTATCGGTAGGTTGCTAACTTCCTAACTTCAGACAACCAGCGCATTCTCAGTCGAACCCATCACACCGCTACACAATCATGCGTGCACTGATTCATGACCGCTCAGTCGTCGCTTATTGAATTTTCAGACCTCCGTCCGAAACCGCACTCCTCCAGGGTTTAAATTACAACACGGAAGACATACCTGAATCATATCCTGCTACCACAGCTTTCGCAGACCAGAGTTCATCTTACTAGATTTTACTCGTCCATACAATAACTGCTTCGGTATTCATTCTCCATTTATTCGACTGGCCTTTTTCGGTCAACGAAGCTAATTAGATTGAACCATTTGTCTGCCAAGTGAACCGTTTTGGTTTGCAATATTATCCCAGGCCACCAGATGCCCGATATGCTCCTTGGAAATCGCAGATGGATAAAGCTCAGATACCACATA
This sequence comes from Paragonimus westermani, assembly GCA_008508345.1. Taxonomy (NCBI): domain Eukaryota; kingdom Metazoa; phylum Platyhelminthes; class Trematoda; order Plagiorchiida; family Troglotrematidae; genus Paragonimus; species Paragonimus westermani. The sequence goes on from QNGE01002667.1 coordinate 8,857, forward strand.
TTACGCTGGTAAAATGCACAGGGTTGACTGTCGTATAACATTGTGGACAGCATTATTATGCGGTAAACAAGCAACGTAAGTTCGGTTTTCGAGCTGCGGTTTACCAGACGCACTTATCAAAGCTTCAAAAAACAGCGCTAGCCTTCACCACACGAGTTCGTAACTCAAGTTCCATTGACAAACCTATCGACAGGTTTCCTCCCAAGTAGCAGGATCCCAGGCAACTATTCGCAGTGTCCTCATCAATGTAGATTTCAGTTGTGGACGTGATAGTTTTGCTCGGAGAATGCTGATAAGAAGCAAACATGATAAAATCTCTGGCAAACGTATCGGCCATTCAGTAGCACGTATAATGTGGCTTTCATTGCAACCACTGTTCAGTATTCCGTCACAATATATTGTCTACCTTTTTAACCGCTGTAGCCATCACCCTGATGTCATAAAGTCTTTCATCTACTGCTCTACAACTTACCACATTAACTTTTCGTGCAATGTATTGAGTTAGTGATAGGAACCTTGGCAAACTGAGCTCGCGTACATCCTCATCAATGACATTTCCAATGATAGATCATGCCATATCACTTTCCACAAGCGTCCAAGAGGTGTTGTTATCCTCAATTTACGACTGTCTTTCGATTACTACTGGAACATGTTCGTGCTTTCAGGTGGCACTATAATTGTAAGAGAAATGGCACTGGCCCAGTCCAGCATTATTGTTCTCTTATCGCGGCCCTTTTAGTACACATTGTCAAGTCCACTTTGTTGCGACCTTGCATGTTGATTGGTGGTGCGGTGATTACCGCAGAGTCACGACTATGTGTATCAGTTACACGGACAACCAAACGCATAGCAAGGGTGGATCGGATAACTAAGGACACGTGTTAAAGAAATGCGCGAAAACTGACACGTCAGACTGTAAGTGAACTGAATGTGTTCACCATTTACTGCTGAGTATGTATTTGGTTAACACAGTGAACGTTACAAAGTTTCATCCAAGTCAACGCCTTATGAAGAACGCTCCTTCGATACACTTATCTGTTTATGTTAGTCCTTGTGTGCTGCTCTAACATATGTGATCAACTGTCCAACCCTTTGTAAGATATCCGCACCAAATTTAGTACGAATGAAGTTGAATAGTTTAGGTGTCGTGTTTAACATGTTACTGATCAACAGATTGGGAATAACACAACGTTACAAGCAAGTTGTAATACTCTATGTTTCAACCACCTCGGGTGGCTTTCCTCAGGAGTGTTGTAATCGAATTGTAGTGGATTTCGATTGCAACACTCCTGAGGAAGGCCACTCGAGGTGGTTGAAACGTAGAGTATTACAACTTGCTCGTAACGTTGTGTTATTCCCAATCTGTTTATCAATAACTGTCCAACCCATTCATATGGCATACGGGCGGCATAGATGTGGCGAAATTTCTCCCGTCCAATTTTGGTAGGCTACCAGATCTGATTTGTGATTCTACTAAGTTTGCGTGTGTTTCACACATTCGTGTGCCGTGAAATTAAGAGCTTATACTACAGCCTAAATCAATGTTAGAAAAGTGATACTGCCGACGGCTGGTGCCGTTAATATAGTTCGACTGCATTACTAGGCATCTGACAAGGAAATGATAACATAAGAAACACACATCTTCATGCCACTCACACCAGTCTCAAATTTGTTTATGTTCACTCGGATTGAGTGTGCTCACTGTAACTATTGTTTCCCATTTGCTACCTGACCGTTCTATGATTGCTATGCCTACAAACACACATTCCTAATCCATTTATCTTTAGGCTAAAAACATTTTAGTCGCTATCCTTCTGTTTATCTTTAACATACGGGTTTGTTGTTGACATTTAGACTTCAAATTTTCCATCAACAAAAAGTTGATATCCCCAGCGCATGCCGTTCCAGCTGTACAGTTTGACTGGTTGTCTCTTCTAACATTCCTGTTTGACATTAGACGAAATGCATATTATGTTCACAACTAACAAGTACTGAAGTTGGGATGTTAGCGTTCATTTTTCGGCTCACTCTATCTCTCAGAATGCACTGCAACATACCCCGACAGATTGATTTTATCAGTTGTCAACTGAATGCCAACCTACTCCCAAACTAATTAGTTCCTGGAAAAACTATTGATTGATACTGTTTGAATCACCGATTCTTTCAGCGGCAAATTTATTTAAGAAACCCAGACATGGCCAAACCAACAACACTACGAAAGAAGGCGAACAGCCAGTTCCTAACTAAGGCACACTACTGACATATATTGAACAAGTGATCAATGAGCAGGACTTACACGGCAATAACCAAAACCATAATGTACGGTAAACAGTTACAATGAAAATAAACCAAACTTCCTAGTTCATTGATGAGTAAGAAAATTGGGTTTGTTCACGAACATGACCAAGTAGTGGAATAATTGGAAAATCGTACGATCCGTTGCCATATGATAGCCAGATGTGAAAGAGTACCCATGAAAAAAACATTTGAAAGGACCCGAATTAAGAGAGTGAGAAGAGTATGGCGAAATTAGTGTTAGTTAAAAAGTCATCCTGGTGAGTTGTAAGGTCTGAAACGAAATTATATTTGCAGAGAATCCTAATACCATTCTATGGGTTACCTGAAGAGGTCGATTGAAAACCAACGGTGTTAGGTAGCGAAATTTTGAAGCCAGATTTTAGCAGTACATCTAGTGGAAGAGCACTCTTGTATTTATAAACGGTTAGGATAGCAGCTGCAAGATGCGTTGCAAATTAAAACTGCCCGCTTGACATTAGTACGAAGGTAAGTCATAGAAAAGGTCCACATTGTGGTTATGCGGTACAACATATTAATAAGTGGAGGTTGGATTATAGCCCTATTTCCGTTGTGACAAGCTTGACAACCATTGAAACGTTATCCATATTATTTTAAAAAATACAGCTTCCCGTAACAGTTTGAACAGCGACGTCAGGAGCAGTTCTCCACATAATGTATCTTGTAGGGAACATTTCTCTGCACCTCATTGGATACGTTAAACATTTTGACGGTTCATACAAGAGAGTTTAGTGGACACTGTGAACAAGCTGATGCCCAAAATCTTCTTTACCACTGAGCACGACCATGCTAGTGTCCGGCGTTTCCAGATGTTCTCAGGTCTGTCCATCAGATATACTTGGACGGGGAAGAGCTTGAATTTTCACAGTTTTTGTCAACCTGGTCTAAGCGTGCTCTGGTGAGAACTCTGCCTTACGAAACCAGACGAATCTCTTCGGATGAAACACTAACTGAGAGATGTCACTGTGGAGAACCGAGTTCAGAGAGAATAGCTATCAGTCAGCATTTGCCGAGAAATTCAGTGAGACATAATCAGCTGCAGTGATGCCTCTAACAGTTCCCAAAATCTTCGGTTTCCTCAAACCAATGAATAGTACAACTCACTCTCACTCACGGCAAATATGAGGTGCACGTTCTACGCTGCCCAGTTGACCATGTTAGTCATCACAACCAGAATCCGCTAGAAACAGCTACAGTTACAGGACAAATCCTGTCATCTGTGCATTTTCTTGAGCACCGAACCATACACATAAGCAGACCGGAGTGGCAGTTGTAAAATCAGGTCAACGAACACATGCGTGTCCTAGTACATTAACCAGTCATGGATACCACAATATCTCAATCCCGTCCAAATATGATACGTCATACAAAAACCGCGTCAACAATCACACAACACTTGGTAACATGTCGATCTCGTTGGGACTTGGAGAGTATCTTTTGGATGTTCCATAAAAAAAAGAGTTGGAGGTTGTTTCGGTTCTTGGATGCGGTAACAACTACTACGTGGAAACCATCCTTTCGTGTACAGAAAGACATGTTTATCAGTACCAGATTACGCCCCACCCTGCAACGGATTCTTACTGATATATGTGTGTGTTTGTATGCGGTTTGTCCTAGTCAATTGCGGATGTTGTACGTATCCGTTTCATTGAAGACATCGTAAAATACCGTACAAACTTCCACGACGGTAGCAATGCGCCGACACTCCTGTCAGGTGGCAGCGAGTTGCGAGCTCGTTTAACGAAAGCCAGAGACGCTTTCAGACTTCTTGGAAAACGTGCTTTAAAGCATCGTAGCATGAAGTAGAACGCTAAGCTACTTCTATACTGCTTAGTGATGCTGGTTACAGTTTTGTAAAGTGACAAAAATAGGAAATTTTATCAGAGAAATGTGCAGTGTCTAGACCGTTGCAGTTTGTAATATCTACAACGCAACTTACTCATTAGATGAAAGGAAATGTTTTCGAAAACTGAGATACCACAGTGAGAGGAGGAGGACGAAATCGATGCCACGCTGATGCTCAGTCAGCTTCGACGGTTAGAACACGTCCGTAAGGTGAACAACGGACGGATTCAGAAGCGTCTGTTTTACGGACAAGTGATAAAGAGGCAAACAAAATCCTGGTGGTCAAAAACTGAGATAACGTGATCTTATCCAAACAAGTCATACGCGCTGTAACACTGACTTCAGATATTGGGAGAACTCAGCCGTCAACCGAACAGCCTGGATGCATACTACCGGACGGGCGTCCCCAGGTTCAATGGGCGAAAACCGGGCGGTCACGAATTCAGGCGCGTGATATGCAAGGGAACCGTGGGTGTCACAGGTTGTGGTGACGCGACTGTGTGGCGTTGCGACCAACGTAGTCGCGAATGCGTTGGCCGTCTCGGATTTGTCGGTCATCAACTAACTCATAGTACACCGTCAGCGAGGAGACAGTGACCATGCTATGCCCACATAGTTTGTGTCAACTGTATCTTTTCCGGTCTTGTCACTCAACGATAGTCGTCGCTTGATTGATTAATCACATGCTCTCCCTTTCGGAACGCTGGGTCGTTGCGGACTTCTATCCACTGTCTTCTTCAACCGTCTGTGTTGTGTGATGAAATGTCTTGTTTGTCTTCCAGTCCAACATTAATTTTTCGCTTCCTTTCCCTCCTCTCTCTATAATGCAACGATATATACTCTTGTGATGATTTACNGAAATCGGACAAACAGACGAGGAATGGCAAGCGGAAAACGCCCCGATAGAAGGCGCCGATCACACACGTAAACCGGTCAGAAGTGCACACGACGTGAGAACGGAAACCGGGGGGTGTTGCATGTTGTAATTATGACTCATAAACGAGAGAGCGCGCGTTGCATGTGACTGGCGATTTGGACAATAAAGATTGTGCTTTGTTGGGCGCCTTCTCGTTACAGTATGATCGATGTCTCTTTTTTGTTACCGTGATGTGCAAGTTTTCAGATTCACCCAAGTGTCGTCTCGCCCTCTCACTCGGCCAATCACGTGTCAACCTGTTTGTGTAAGTGATGCCGAGTGTCCCAACTGCGTATGCGCGCACACACATTCAGCGATCAGAATACCCCCTTTCACATCAGAACTCACGCACGCGTGTGACACTCTCTGCACACTCAGCCAATTGGAGTGCTTCAAGCGGGTGTGATTCAGTGCGGTGTAAGCACAGACTCGGGCCGCGGTTGGACCCAGATCGGAATGGTGAACAACCACACAAGTGTACTGGGCGTGATGCAGTCCCGACGGGTGCCACAGGATTAGGTTTGTACACCAATCCCAGTGATAAAGATCCAAAGCATTGATTTGGCCTTTTCGGTGACTATCTTTCTGATATCGTTACTTGTTGTGGGCGTTCAAGCTATCAGGGTTAATAGTTACACTAAACTAGCCTTGACCGACCGGACCACAAACGCATCCACTCACAGGTCAACTGGACTTATTCTTTCCGGTTTACACTGGATACATGAAGTATGAGTGGAATTGCAGGTGGAGCAGCGCAAACCACTTGTGTGTGTTATGTGTATGTGATCTTTGGATTCGCTTATTATGACAAGCTAATCTGTAAAGGGTAGCGCCAGCCATGTATGTTTTGTCATTTGGTTCCCCAGCGTTCAAAGATAAAACCGCAGAATGCAGTAGGTAACTGATGAGATGCGTCGAAGTGTGCTCGGAAGATGTATTGTACAGAACACTACTGCTTCATGGTGCTTACACTCCATAAATTAAAACGACCTAAGAATACGTGCTGTTGAAATTGCGGGGCTGTGGATACTCATGTCGTGACCAGCTGAACAGTCTAGGTGGACTATTAAAAAAGACGTTGGAGGAAAGCAGATTAACATTTCTGTACAAGATAATCACATTGCTTACAAAACTGGACGAAGATGTTCATTCGGGAGCGGCATGATGGAAAATGACAAAAAGAGGAGTGGTGAGGGCAGTCAGCCATGTGAAGCGCCGAGACCATCGAGACTATCGAGTTTAGGCAGTTTTTGTTGCTAGGGTCGTACACGTAATTCATGAAACAACCCCCACCTGTTTGAACAGACGATGACGAAAGTACTGGAAAGCGTAGACTGGTGTATCACAAGTACTGATTGATCATGGAGCGTGGTCAAAAAACTCGTGTGAACATAAGGTGTTCTGTTGGGCTTCCACTCCCATGATAGTACATTTTCAGAAGGTCCTTGTGTCACGGATTCGCACAAAAGTAGGCTAAATTTAGGGTCACCATTTACAGAATTGAAGGATGGAACCGGAGCATTCCTGCGCTGAGGGAGTTTGGCATCAAAATGCCAAACCTTGTTTACTCACGTTTAAAGGAGGCCTTATTTTACCGGTCTTTTATCACTTTTCTTACTCGTTATCAAGGTTAGTCAACGGGTGGAAGTGTTCAAAGCACTCTGGTTAATCCACAGCATTGTAGTCAATCAGTCCAAGGCAGTCAGACAGCGAAATTTGAAAACAGCCGGACTTTTTGTTATCGGATTACCTAATTCAGTGCTTTATTCACAAAAGCAGTTTGTTCAGACCTAGGAATTTCTCTGGGACGGTCCACAAACCACTCTCACCTACATCCACACAATCAGTTGAGCTCGATCATGGGAGGCAAATTTATCACCTACACAGAATAGTGAGCGATTATTTCTGACTGATCAGGTGGCCTAGTTCATTTCTTGTCTTATTTTCCGATGATGAAGGAAACACATGTTAGTCTGTTCAAAAATGAAAACAGGATTTCTTAACCGAAAACTTTGTTTCATTCTCCTTCATTATTAGTTGCCTAATTTCCTAACAGCATTTTGCGCTCTCTATGCTTTGATTGTAGAACAGGAATTTCCAACTAGTTCATTAAACCTATCAAGTATGGGACACCTCTAGACAACAAAGCAACCTAAATCCTCTACATATTTCTGAAGTAACGCGCCTTTTTCTTACTAAAACGTTCTATCCTGACTTCGATGTTGTACTCGAACCCTTGCTGTACGGCTTCACGTAGTCTACTAACGCGGAGTTAGACTGCGTAGAAAACACGCTGTAATGCCGATTACCAGTTCAACAAATGAATGAAATGCATGTAAATATATACCAACTATGAGTTGAACCAATCTCCAGTGGTTCGGGCCACTTGGTCGTTAGGTGGCCTAGTACGGTCAGTTCCATAGCCGTTGCACTCTGATTGGTTCATCGGGTTAGCACGGTACTCACGTCCACCTCCACGCCGCATCCTGGTTGGTTCAAGTGTCAAACTTTGCATGCTAGTGTTTGGTTGATGAACGATTTCGTCAGCCGTCACCGATGGCCTGATCAGACTATTTTGATTGTTCTTTCTTGACAAGTTCCATGGAATTTTTATGAGGATAATCATACAAACAGCCGTTTTCGGTCATTCTTCTCGGGCCTTTACGATTACGTGGGACATGTGTATATTATTTATCACGGGTCTGGGGGCGAATCACAGTCTACTGGAGGAGGATGGGAGGGTTGATGTATGTGTCACAAGGGTTTGCCATGGGACAATTTCGTCAATAGCAAGTGCTTCGTGTTTGTTTGGGTTTCAAGTGGCTTCGAAAGAGTTGATCGAAGGAGGTTGGGGGTGAGTACGCAACGTTTTTGTCTGCAAGATCCTGGGCTGTACAGTGTAATGCCGTTATTAACATTCGCGCTCTCACCTATGATTTAGCCCTGGCGAACGTTGCGGATGATTCGGAAAGCTTCATGTGGCGTTGTGTTGACCAGTGTAGATCAAAGTGGAACCAATTGTGCTAGAAATGGGTTTTCTCGAACCGTTGCACAGCTATTCCGAGAGGTGTTCACAAATCCTTCCAGTTATATTGTGTTTCTCATGACAAAAACACACTTGACAACAAAAGCTGGGGAATGGACATAAAATGACGCAGAAAATGCCGGAAAGCTATGCTTCAAGTGCGGCACCAACACCGGAAAGGTAATGTTTGGTAAGATGCCCCGTGTCTTGATATGGGCGTTCGCAATTGCATTAGAAATTATACGGGCGATACTTTCACTAGCAACCTTAATTAGGCGCTTATTTCGCATCGCGCAGCCTTCTCTCAATCAGGTTTTGACTGGTATGCGTGTTGTCAAGACTTGCTGCGTTTACACAAGTTCTAGTTTTAACGGCACAGGTTCCTTTGAACAGTAGGCTGATACGTTGTCCCTTGAAAAACATCAGTTATTTTTGCGGTAACTCGATGGATGCATCTCAGTAGACCTGCACCTGATGATACCATTTCAAACATGATGCAACTGTCTTGAAAAACATCCTGTGGATGAAATAATTTATCGCAAAAAATAATTCGAAATCACTACTGTAAGGTCGCACATTTCTGAGTGTTGCCAGTGAGTAATATGACATGAGTTGCATGTACAGAAATCACCGACAAACCAGAGCGTCACGAGTATGGGAGACAATTGAGAAAGTTGGATAGGAAATACGGAACGCTCCTAAACGAAAGTCAATGGTGTAAGATTAGTGGACAGTGCTGCTGCTGCTGCTGCTGCTGCTGCTGCTGCTGCTGTGGAGAATACTGTGTAAACTTCCCCTGAATATTTGCATGTCTCGTAGTGTCCTACTTACATGGTTGAATCTTGGAGTGTTATATCTGCATTTGAGATGCCCACAAATTGAACTACGTAAATGGAAGTATGTATATTGAAACATTGTCAGTAAAACTAATCTATCCACTAATTTATAAATAGTTATCAATGTGTTACAACACATGACAGCATTTCTCTTGCTGCAAAAAAGAAACACATGGCGAAATAGACAAAAGAACCAGTGTAGTATGTTGAACAGCAATTCATAGTCGAAGATAACGGTGACGATTAAGTGCTTTCGAAAACTCTTCATCTGCTCAGAGTAATAATATCTTTTCACATAGGTTTAAACGGTAGCAAAGGAAAGCAATTCACATATCTTCCCGCAACAATTATGATCGCGATTCCCTTTGCCTGGTGGTTTTGTGTCTGGACTAATCACTGAAACTTTCTCATGGGTCGTTTTTTCGGTTCCACCGCATGCGTTATCCTAGTGAGATCCAACATGTTCGAAACACCTACCTACTTTCTCGTTGTTGGTCACCGAGACGTTTACTAACTCTCCCTGGGCTTGTGGAGTACGTGCGCTCGCTTATAGGCCAATCACGAAACGGTTAATTGATTTCAGCCTATGAGAAGGGGAAGCGAAACATTCAAAGAAATCATTAATAAAACACTTCAAAGTGCCTGAGTAATGTACCGTTAGTCTGAGTCAAGCACTACAAGGTTCGAATGAGCGTAAGTCGACCCTTTTAACTGGTGATCATCCGTTCTGACGATGACTGGGTTGGGAGTGCAAGCACACATCTATTTCACCGAGTCGAGTTTGAGGTTATGGTTGTGAACGGAAGTCAGCAATGTTATCTTTGTGGCAACTGAAGAGCTTGCGTATACTTCGTGTGTGAGCAACGTAAGCAACTATTATATCTCATAAGTCTGAAACGGCGAGTAATTAAGTAGTTCTTATATCATAGCGAGTGGACCATACTCGTGCAAATGTTACAAGAGAGCGTAGACTCAGAGTGAAAACAAGGACACAAATCGATATACGCATCGAACCCCTCAATTATGTGATCATATGACTGATCGGTAGGAAACTACGTATGCACGTACGGATGAGGCACGGTGAGCTGTTGGTCAGTGACCAAGTGGACAGCATACGTGATTGCTGGCAACCGCTTGGGATTGCCATGACACGCTGTCTGAGACCAAAAGATGCCTGCGTATAGCACACACAAATGACTTGTGGTGTACCAGTTGTGGTTCAGCTCATAGCCAACGTAAACGATGTAAATCTGAATAAGACCGGGAGCGTGTCATTAGACGCCTTTATGCTCCGGTCGGACTAGGCTGGCTAACCAGGGAATTGTTAACCAACGAACTGAAACCCTCATCTTTTGATAACAAAAAAGGGACATCGATGATATGATCTAGACGGCTAAGAAACACATTGAAAATATGTTGAAGCAAGTAAATCATCACAAGAGTATATATCGTTGCATTATAGAGAGAGGAGGGAAAGGAAGCGAAAAATTAATGTTGGACTGGAAGACAAACAAGACATTTCATCACACAACACAGACGGTTGAAGAAGACAGTGGATAGAAGTCCGCAACGACCCAGCGTTCCGAAAGGGAGAGCATGTGATTAATCAATCAAGCGACGACTATCGTTGAGTGACAAGACCGGAAAAGATACAGTTGACACAAACTATGTGGGCATAGCATGGTCACTGTCTCCTCGCTGACGGTGTACTATGAGTTAGTTGATGACCGACAAATCCGAGACGGCCAACGCATTCGCGACTACGTTGGTCGCAACGCCACACAGTCGCGTCACCACAACCTGTGACACCCACGGTTCCCTTGCATATCACGCGCCTGAATTCGTGACCGCCCGGTTTTCGCCCATTGAACCTGGGGACGCCCGTCCGGTAGTATGCATCCAGGCTGTTCGGTTGACGGCTGAGTTCTCCCAATATCTGAAGTCAGTGTTACAGCGCGTATGACTTGTTTGGATAAGATCACGTTATCTCAGTTTTTGACCACCAGGATTTTGTTTGCCTCTTTATCACTTGTCCGTAAAACAGACGCTTCTGAATCCGTCCGTTGTTCACCTTACGGACGTGTTCTAGCCGTCGAAGCTGACTGAGCATCAGCGTGGCATCGATTTCGTTCTCCTCCACTCACTGTGGTATCTCAGTTTTCGGAAACATTTCCTTTCATCTAATGAGGTTCGAGGGGTATGTGTCGGCATGTGTGTTGCGAAGTAGGCCAATCTGCATGTTTCGAGACAGGTTTGATCGAAGGCCTTTATCGTCATGACAGTGACACATTTGTAAACGAGTTGATCTTAAGCAGGCTTTATGTGTGGTTTACAAGATTGTGGCTAAATACCCCGAAGCTTGTAGGGTGAAGGATACTAGTGCCAGCGTAACTGATTGCAGTTCAGTTGTCAGATCCATTCAGTTACCGTGGTCAGCGGTTGTAGGACATTTTTGGAGGTCAAAATTCCCCTCGGCTGACCCTGCCGCGCCCTTCTTCGTGACCCCGTCCAAGTACACGCTTGCTTTCGTTATTACCATAACACATGCCTAAAAGTACTAATTCCTCCAGCCGGCCTCCCTCAGTCATTGAATTCAAGTCACCTGCTCCACATCTATTGTTATCTGTCAGTCTCACCCTCCCTAACCCCTGTGAATACGGTCTACCATTAGACTGCCACCAGCTAATCGGTCTGCCCGAAGCCCGAATATTTAGACACACATCAGACCGATCTGATCGCATTCGGTCGGTTCGTCATTGTCTGTCGGTCGTTTGTGTTTGTACTTGACGTGCCCTTTGGACCCTTGACGGCCTATTGCGGCCAAACATTGTCTTATCCCACGAACGCAAACGAATTGAGGTTTGTTCTTGAAATTGATTATATTATTTATGTCAATAGTATCACGTTTCCAGCGACTTGATTTGGTTCTGATATTTGGCGTCGTTGGTTATACGTGCGTCACTCAACGTTCGTCAGAAGAATGTACAGCGGTCACACCACTGATCGCCAGTAACATTTCCATCCTAACCTTGTAACATGACTATAGGCATACATTCCCAGACCACTCCTCACCAGAAGTGGCGGTTCGTTATTTGAGTGTCAAACCTATTGATGCTCAGAACTGTGTAAGTTTTGACATGGGCCAGTGATGTTTTGCTAAATCTTGCTCGGTACGTTAAATAATGTTTCAAGTTAGCTGAACGTATACACATTTATTTTCCTAGTTTTTTCGGTAGATTATCAGAAATAGTTTTTTGTTACTATCGTGTTTTATGAACCTTGTGTTTCACTAACCAATTTTAATGCATTTCATTGGTTCTTTCGAGTAAGATTTAGACAAAACACGAAAAGAAATTGCTTGTAAAGTGCATATATTACAGTCGTTATAAATGCTAGTAACACCCAACAGGTGGACAAACAAAAGTGAACAAACAGGTCCCCGTCTTATCGATTATTGCTTATCTTTGTAATCAATATATGTATATCTTTGTGCGTGATGAATTTGTAAAGAGACGTGCTTTTCCTGATCTTTTATCTCTGAATTTAACTTTAAATTGCGAGAATTTCGTTCTGTTCTTTTGTTTTGTGCTATTTTCAAATGCAACTTCAAATATTTCACATCTTGTTCAAGTTTTGCATGAAAAAGGCAGAATTTGTTCTAAAATGTTGGATTTCCAGTTAGTGGTTATTTTTTTCAAGTATGGTCACGAACATTTTTTTTCAAACTTTCACAGCTACTCAAATTAGTGAATTCGTGCGTGTGAAGATAATTAATGTTTCTATTTTCCAATGAATAAAACGATAACTTTACTTGATCAAAACTGAAAGCGAACACCAAGGCGACATCGGATAGTTGATGGAGCAAGCAAATGAGAGCATCAGAAATGATGTCGACAAACGGACTGGGTAGGAGACAATATCTTGCCGACATGGACTGTCAATTTTATTGTAGGCCTTAATGAAGTGAACTATACTGAGATGAGTGTGCCAAATAGTAGACTTGTTACTATGCCCTGTGTGCTCTAAGGAAACGGCGCATAGTATTCAGGCTTCAAAATAATTTTTTAATTCTTCATGAGTTGTTTTGCCGATGTCCACGCTAATCATAGTTTAAGGTCAGTAAGATTGTTCGAAATGAGATGCGTTATAAGGTTGTCTATTAGGTAACTTATGCAAAAACAAAGACGAGTGAATATGACATTTGTCATGAAGAAATTCTCACTTCAGGAAGTTTTCATTTCAATGCGTAGCAGGGACATAACGTACACCTTAGATGCTTTCAACTTCTCGGAAAGGTGCTTGATAACAGTAGTATTATTACAGTCGTTATTTTATAATTTTCGGAAAAATCCCATAAGTTCAGAAGTAACGATGTGACGAACAACTGTTTTCGATAATTCTTTCTCAAGTCAATACAATTACATAGGTTTTCATCAAAGCGTCATAAGACAAACCGCATAAACAGAGGGTGACTGTTAACGAATGATAATGGCTACTACTAAACTTCACACAATAATTGGTTTGGACCAGACCGGACATTGGCTGGGTGTTATGTCACACGGTCAAGGTCAAATGTTTGTGTGGTTATTCTCGGTGCCACCCATTGAGATCTCTTTCCAGGATAGACTTCCACTAAAGGTTCCCGTAAGTCTTTGACCTATACAAAGTTAAACTAATTACCTATGAAACAGATCTTGCCTTCCGAGTTCACGCTCTGACAAGCTTTTCATCCAGTCTCAGATCCGAGTTCCACTGATGTCAGAGCTCGTTACTACTGTATATAGTTTCCGCCACCGGGATTAGATCTGCGGCCAGGCTTTTATGAGGCGACAGTGTGCCACTGACTTCACATTAGGCATGATTAAATCACCACTCGCACGTGAGCAGTGCTGAGGTTACCCGATTGTCTTGAGTGGAGACAGTAACTGTTGCGTTAAGTCTAACCGATGATCGATTGATGGGACTTCTCATCAAGCTGGTATCACAAAGTGTAGCGCTTGTTTTTAAAAGAGATTAACTGAAAGGGCCTACGTGAATACGAACTTCCAGATAAAATGTGTGTGTTTCAAGTCAGATCAATTGGTAAAATAATTTCTTAATGCACCCCGTAAACGGACACAGCCAAAGTACTCGACGGTGTCACTGTTCTGAAACAATCAGCCTACTCAAATAACGACTGAGTACTATGTGAATCAATATCATCCAAGTGCATGTGTAATTGGGTCGGATGCGTAATCGCATTCTGACTGTTTTCTAACCTCATCATTTGACTTTCAGATTAACCCATTTTGAAGAGTTTACTACGGACGGTCGATAAGGCGATACTGTGGAAATTAGCTCACTGATATGTTGCATGCATCTGGAATGGCGAAATTTTAGTTTGTCCTCAGCAAATGAGGGTGGATTAAATTGATTAGTTTTAAACGCAAAATATGAGCGCCTTCCGTACAATTCGTAGTCGATTTACCCAATAGCCACTGTCAGTATAGATTGCAAGGGGTAATTGGTTCCTTTTCTTAGTTAGACTGAACTGATGTAAAAAGGTCCCGTCGGATTATTGTTCATTTGTTTTATCGTAAATACCCGTAACTCTTTAGGGGGAGTTAAAGACGTAGGAATATCAGAAACTGTGTGTCTTATCTCGTGATCATAATCTGAGGGAACATGTTTGGGAATGGCCTGGGCGCGTTGTTAATGAAGACCGTAAAATCAAAGGCATCAAAAGATTGTGTGAAATTATCACTCGTCGTTGTACGGAATCGATTACCTCAAGATCAGAATGTAGACTGCTTGAAGAATATGGAGAAATGAGTGGAGACGTGGGTAGAGAACAAACATCGAGCAATAAGTACACTTTTTAAGCCATGTTATCAGTAAAAAAAATTGATGTTTTCTGACTAGAGCTTGCTTATTGGAAGGAGGACGGTGTTTGTCGGCAGTCCACAACGTGCGACAAGTCCACCCACAGATCAGACAGCTGTGAAGGACTAAGCTCCACAACAAGTTTTCAAGATGGAACAGTACAATACAACTTAAACTACAGACTTCGAAGGCTGTTTTCATAAATCACGTAACTGACTAGAACGTGATCGTGTATATGCCATGTTACAACGCAGAACTTTTCTCCCGCTGATTCACGATCCGCATGAACTAGCCATTGATAAGGACCGTTAGGAGCTTCAACGAACATCGAGGGTATGTTCAGGACCTGCTCAGTTTATAAGAACTCAGGCGCACCTCCATTGAAATGAAAACATGTGGTTGGCTCTATACATATACTGACATACTGAATACATTCATTTAGACATGGTGATCACTATGTTCTTTCGTTGACAACCACGGCGCACACTTTGAAACCACTCATAGAGCGCAACTGTGTCACATTGTATTTGCCTACCCGGACCGTTATCGCTTAAGTCTAAATTGTTGTTCACATCATACCCGCCTAACATCTGACTTGCTAATTTTCACTATGGGAACTACTGAGTATATGGCTGTATCACAAATAGCCCGAAGATGAAATACTGAACAGAAGCCTGCCTTCTGCAATGGCATGTTAAATTTTCTTCCGTTATTTTTACCAGTTGCGATGTTTGCATGAGTTCTTAAGGCTGCAAGATAAGGTTACCAACTTGAACACTCCCAAAACTCATGTATATTTTGAAGGCAGACAGAGAGACTCTCAGCGTTGCACACTTTATCACACATAAGGAACGTTTTTCATTACAGCCATTACATTCGTCAACCCGGTAAAGAATAAGTCACAATACTGAGTAGGAATATAGGCTTAACCGATGTGTACCTGAGGAATTCGTCCGAGACTCGACAACACTGTTAGACTATGCAAACACAACCCATCCATTATCGGACTTGAGGATGGTACAAGATGCCGAGTTCATGTGAAATATTGTCCAACGATTAGTGTACATAATACACTATGGACATACAATTACAATGATTTTACTTCACGCTTCCTTGGGTATTCATTGTAAACAGCTCGTGATAAATCCTTAGTTGCTAACTGCACATAAGTGATCGAAATCCGTCGCGCTAAACATCACGTCATGCTGCCATATTACACAAACTTGAGGTCTTGCTATGGCGACTCAGGTAAAAATGGAGGCTGTGAGACTAAATTAAATGCACTTCTCTACTGCACACCATTTGCGCCTACAAATCCCTAATGATGTGAATGACTGTAAATGAAGACAAGTTAAAAAGGTAACTGGCACAGTTCGGTTCAGAGTCAATATCTGTTGTATTCCAGAGATGAGTAGAACAGGAACATTTCAGGTACTCCTATTCCTCCAGCCAATCAGTCAATCCATCAGAACGAACACCTACTCCCAGAATAATCCAGAGGTGACCATCAGCGTAATTTTCATCAACCTGACCTTTAATCCTCCACATGCACGGGGTAGCTGTTGATCATATCCACTAGTTCTGGTAACTGTTCATTTACGTTCTGATTCGACAATATTTGCATGTCACCAAACATTATATATTTACCCCTTATTTTTCTCATTGCTACACACGTTATTATGCAAAGTGACTGCTCGCACTGGCCCTTCGATTTGACTCTGGGTGCAAGTCGGAGGAGAAAGGGAATGATCAGACGTGTAAGCCTTCGAGACTAAAACCTACATTTTGCTTGTCTCAACGCAGAAAGTCCGAGTTCTGTCGAACACTTCTCAGTTCGATGGTTGATCCAGAGCAGTTTTCAGATGTTTACATTAACACATAACCAGCAAAACACTGATTACTAAATCTTACTTGAACCGCATTGAAGGCATCAGTGCTGCTGGCAGTTAGACGGTGAGGAATAAATGGACAAAAAGTTAAGAAAAGTTAAGAAGCATAAGATAAAACATGGAATATTAGAGAATATTCTGGAAAAGAGTTGTTCGCATGAACAAATGGACTTTCTCTCAATAAACGAAGTGAACACATGCTTTACTTTGTTTGCTGAAGTTTGGGTAGTTTAATTTAAGGCTATATTCAGACCAAGAGCTGATTACAACTCAACCCCACGGGGTATTTTGTGTATTCTGTTAACCTTAATGACATTGAACATAGTGTAACAAATTTCGTCCATGAAAGCACAATCTTTATTGTTCAACCCACACGTTTTCACGCCACGCACGCACTCGTGTTTATGAACCGCAATTCCAACCCACAGCGCACTCACAGTTTCTGTTCAAACGTCGTATACAGTTCTGCCTGGTTTTGTGTGTGGATGGCTTCTTCTGATGAGGATTATCGCTCTCCATTTCTTACCCGTTGATCGGATCTCGTTGAGTGATGGTTGGTCCGGTCGCTCGTGTTGCCTGCAATCTATCCGCGTTGAAATATTCCACTGAAATAACCCCCCCCCCGATTTGGTCATCCATCACACTAATGGTGCATCAGCAATCCAAGGTTTATTTACGAAAGAGCTACTGAAGGGAATGGGAATCGAACATGAGCGGCGTTCCGTTTTGAAGTGAAAGCGTGAACTGAACTTGAACCAAATAAACAACATAGAAAGATACCATATTGGGCTCTTTGGACTTTTAAACCTTTGAGTTACTTGACCACCTGAACGAAAATTGGTTACAAGATAATGCTTTCAGAGGAACCGACAGTAGATTGTGAGTACCTTATTTCGATAATATCTGTTTATCTTGTCCACGCATCCCTCCAAACAACTTTAATTCAAAGTTATTATTGTGGGTTCAGACTAACAGCAAAAGGAGACATCAATTTACACACCTAGCCTTTCCATATGCCCAACAAGCAGCAGACCTAATTGCCCAAGGACAAACAAACCAGTGGAAGCAAGAGGAGACGGTCTAATGGTGTGATCATGTGATGAGAAGTTGCTAACCCAGCGGTTTTTTTTAAAACCTTACACTGTTTATCAACAGCTTTTAGTTCCACAAATATTACGTAAAACTCATCAGTTTTGTAAAAGTCAGCTAGGCCCAGTTAAAAGTCAACTTCTTCAACGTTTGCATGCATCAAAAGAAATATAAAGTTCTCATTGCATTTCTCATAGCACTTGTCTGTCAAGTGATCACAATCAGAAACATTTACCTCCCAGAACAATAAGATGGGTTGTGCAATACCCACTGTTACAAACTTGACATTTCTCGACATGAGAACAAACGGGTAGGACAGGAGGTATTGAATAACCTGGATGATGTAGGTTTCTCTACGGGATTCATTATAAACTGGGAACGATAAAAGAGTGAGGAGATACTGTTGGTTCCAAAGTGGAAGCTTTTCGACTGATTCATTTGACTTCAGTTATTTGCCAGCTTTCTAACAAAGGACGTATCTAAGCCACTTCTCTTAGTTGACTGCTCATTACAACAAATCTGATGCCACTCATGAGTGCCATTCTGATTGGTCAACTCGCTGGTATGGCGGTTTAATCACGTGACCGATTTCCATTGGCAAGATCAGTCCGAGATTGCTAATAGCACGTCAGTAAGTTCACCCATTTCAACCCACCTATCTCTTCAATTGTTGTGGCACTGTCCACTGCCAGCGATTGGTTCCAATTCAGAGTTTGTGTGATATATTTTTCATTCCCGGGGCTAAAGGGTTTCTAGACTATATTTGATTCTTTATTTTACCGTTTCCACCTCATATGATCTATCATCACAGACCCCCACTACCACCTATTTGTTCCAAACCCATGGACCACACTGGGCACATAACTTATTGTCCAGCTGTAGAGGTCGTAGATCGCAGGCCGCCCTGTCAACGGGCCCCTTCTGACTTGTCCCCCTCTCAGTCAACTTTATCATGCGCTGTGATTTCTCCCACAATTTGCTGTCCCACCATTTTCCTGTCATCAAAGGATGCATAACTGTTCTCCCAAGCATTCGCTCAGCTCGACCGTGCAATGGTCGCTTTGTTATCTGCGGTTCAGTCCCACCAACCGGCTGGGTGTTTCACGGCTACTTGTGTTATGCCCGAATTCAATGACTCACGAAATAATTTGACAGTTTAATCACGACCGTGCTGACCACAATGATGATCAGTCGTGTTAACTGGTAGATATCGATGAAATGATTTATTGTGATCAAATAAAGTTTGGTTTCGCACACAAAGATATCAGCGAACGTGATGTCTAATGGACTTCACGGAACTACATTCTCAAGTTGACCATCACTCATAGTTGATTGCAGCCTTCACATTCACACAGACATTCCAGCCAGCCTCTTTCGAAAGGAAGCAATAGACTCCAGTTTCACTCTCATTAGAGCTCGTCAGTGGTGCATATCCTTGCCACGGCCGCGATCTGAACTCCAGCCATTCCAATCATGAGGCAACCGTGTTGACCAATGCGCCATTCACCTCACATCAGGCACGACTGAATTATGAAATCCGAACGCTCAACCACTCTCGCTTGTGTGTGACGATCAGGTTGCCCGATCGTTTCGAGAGGAGACACAGTAACTGTCCTGTTAACTCCAATCGATAACCCCGCGATTAAGACTTCCAAAACAGGTCGAAATCACTGAACTCATTAAAACTGCAAACCAAATCACTGTCTGCTCATCAGTAACTGTTTCGAATTAATGTTCGTAACACAACTCCAAGCATTTTGAGCCCTTAGGTTACGTTTTCAATAATTATGCTTCAAAACCGCCCTTATTAGGCTATTCATTTGCTTACAGTTAGTATTGCTTGAACGTTACAAGTGAGTTTATTAGTCAACAGTATGCTGACTGAAAACGAACATCACATCGTGAGTGTGCAGTTCTATTATTCAAAGCTGACAACTGCCTCCGGCTGACATTAAAAAGAATGTGGCGTGGTAGAGATAAAGAGGAAATTCAGTTCGAAAACAAATATCGTAAGGTCCCAGGAGAACTGAAGACAAGAGAAACTTAAGGCAAACAAAAGATTTGCCGCAAAAATCGCTGGGAGTTTGGGAGGTAGGAGAAGATGAGAGGGGTTTTTGTCATGTGACATTCTAGGCTTAACATGTTCAGTACCGGTATGCAAGAATCACGCCTTCAGGTAGATCAAACATCGCGAGGTGAATGTTTGGTAATGTACACAGCTTAAAATGCGAGTTTGATGGTTTAGTCGGCTAAACGAAGCAGTACTTTTTTTACCCAGTTTGCTAACTGTCACACCCAGTGAACTCCAGGCAATACTGCCTGACAGTATACAATTCACGAGAACGACAATCACGATAGCAACCCAAAAATAACTCCCCACCAGTGCAGTAACGAGCATGGAAATAACATTTTGAAGAACCAGGGTTGTAATAGTTGC
The DNA here is from genome assembly GCA_008508345.1 of Paragonimus westermani. Lineage (NCBI taxonomy): Eukaryota > Metazoa > Platyhelminthes > Trematoda > Plagiorchiida > Troglotrematidae > Paragonimus > Paragonimus westermani. Next base: position 29,072 of record QNGE01002667.1, read on the forward strand.
TTGATTAAAAGTAGGATCAAGTTTTATGTACTGAAACCACATTGAACCCAACTTAGATTTCTAGCTGGCAGCATCACTGAAAAAGTTGCCCTGGCTAACATTACCATAAGCGATTGAGTTAGTATTTAGGACAGAATGAGAGCAACTCTGAAGAGACCGCTGCACTAAGATCCTCGAAACAAATTTAGTACGAATGAAGTCAAACAGTTTCGGGTTCATGTTTAAACATGTTTAAACACGGTTTTTAACGAATTACTTCTCATCCATTGGCCATTTGTTTCTCCTTGTTTCATACACTTGATGTATTATAAAATCCTCCGTTTTTACTCCAGTGACGTCTGTAGAAAATGTGATTTCCTTCATAATGCACTCGGTAAACTGAAGATATTCAAGAAGTGAACTTTTTCTGCATGCTATGAACACTGTACTTGCATTGCACAGTTGATGAACGTTTTAGAATTGCTTAGTGAACAGTTTAGATCTAGCGCCAATCACTGAGAGCTGTGATTCACACCCCAAGCCAGCAAAGCCCTAGGATGTGTATAGAATCCATGTGTTCGCTTAAGCATATGGTGTGTTAACACAAGGCTACGTCTGGTGGACTGAGAGTATATGAGACCGTTTCATCTATTGTGCTAAAATGACAGGGTACCAAGGATGAATCTTAAAGGCAGAGAACATACAAAAAGAATGTTAAAACATGTTTGCCTGTAAGTTCATCTACGGAGACCCCAGTGTTAAACGATATAATTTCGTTAGCATTCCTCTGCTGTATGCTTGCAATTCACGGGCTCTCACGATTCGCGTTCCAGTAGTGGGGGAAAGTGGATCAAATGTCATTTCATGATCCATAGTTTGATCTTAACACACTACGTTTGCAAGTGAAACACGTGGATTTCACAAATTCCTTAAGTTTGTTTGGCCGGAGATATGAACAGTGTTTTCTAAATTTGGCAAAAGTAATGGGCGAATTTGAAGAGGAACACCGAAAAGTATTAGAGGATGGTGGGAGTGACATTAGGATAAAACAAAGGGTGCTCAGTTGTTAGGGTGGTACGAAGTAATTGGCGGGATAATTTTAACAGCTGAACTGCTAACCGTGTGCTACAATGTGCAGCATATCGTGTCGTTTAACGGGCACCGTAGTGACAGTCAGTTACAATGCCGGTGCGCTTATCAAAATCCCAGTCCGGTTTATCACAGGGTTATGGCTCAGATCTGCTGTCTGTGCATTGGTGTGGGTACGATTATAGGCATGCGCTATAAACGGCCTTCAGTCCACATGAATATTAGATTGTGCGATTTATACGTGAGTATACAGGCGACAATACGTAATACACAAGTGACCGATTACAATGAGTCTTACCGTACGGGTTACACATATCCGAAACCCTTCCACCCGGTAGGCTGTTTTGGTAAGACTTTACTGCAAGATCATTCTATTGAACGCGCCCCTCTCCACCGATGTGCCTATTGATTGATCCCGGTGGTTTAGATGAGTGTATACTTGTTACTTCCTCATGGAGGAGTCTGTTGTGTGGATAATTCGGTAATCAGCAGGCCTGTTTATGCACCTAACCCGTGTTACTGTCGTGGGCAATAAACCCGTTATATCAATATCAGAGTATTTCAGATCTGACGTAGCTCATTCGTTGGGTTCGCCTACAAAATCTGATTCGGTCAATTTCGAATGAAAAAGGAATTATTTATTGCTCATTATTGGGAAATTATTTATCTTTGAGTTTATACACAAGTTAACTTCTGTCAGAATCATCAATGATTACCAGGAACTATTTCTCTTTTCAAGCTTCAAATTATTTGGGCAGGAAACCCGAATATCAGATGTTGAACTTAAAGTATATTTCATACACTCAAGGAGGTTTGAAAGTTTGATTAGTTGCATTTCAGAATGAAAGATAAAACCAACTCTGTTATAATGCAAGGTTGTTCAGTTGCAGGAGTTTTATTGTCCAACCTGCACATTCTCACACCACGTGCGGCGCTCGCGTTTACGAGCATCAATTCCAATCCACAACACACCCGCGATTTTCATTTGAGCGTCGTATGAACTCATACCCGGTTCTAAGTGTGTGGTTGACGCTATGGATTTTTGATTGCCATTTCTCGCTCGTCAGTTCATTGAGTGGCACCTTGTTTGTTCGCTCGTGTTGTGCGCAGTTTATCTCCCGTGAGCTTTGGCCATATCTTACTGCCGCTTCGAGATATTCCGACTTGACCATCAGTCACATTGTTAACCTGCCACACACATACTGGAAGAATGCAAGACGAACTAGTCGGCTCACAAAATGACATTCAGTTAAGGCGTGAGATCAACAAATATGCATAAAATTTGGTTAGAGAACAAACTCGGTGAATGCCATCCGGGTGCATGACGAAGGATTGGGTTTCTGTTTATCACTAACTTAGTTACTGAGGCACCATTTAATTTGGGGGAGAAAGACATTTCTAAACATAGCCACCTGAGACATCTTCTAAATGAAGTTCGGCCAGAAGCTTGTAAGCCCATCTACATGCATGGGATTCATTCATCGAGCTGATTAACAAACTCGCAAACGAAGACCATTGCTCATACTCCAAAAACTTTACCACTTAAATAGATTACTGTTATTTTCAGCAAGAACCTCAGTTGGTGACAACGTTTATCTCGGACTCAACGGAGTTCGTGTATCATTGCCAGTATAAGTACTCATGCGGCTTCTGGACATTCCGTTTATGTATTTAGTTGGTGTCTAACCGGGGCTTAGTCTGTGACGTTAGTGGATTCCACCGTGGATTGCATGAGAAACATTGCACTACTGTGAACTACCTGAAGCATTTCAAAGGAAACGGTTAAATGAGTGGAGAGTTGAGTTGAAATGGGAAATTTATGGGTTCTAGGCATGGCTTTGTATGCTAGCTGGCAGAGCTCTTGCCATATCCAGAGATTCCGTTTTGTTACTGTCCAAACCCAAACCCCAAATACATTGACCTGAATAGTCACTGCAAGCAAGAAAGAGAATCCGTAAGCCAGGAAATGCAAAACCATGCTCTGATATTCATACACAGCTTAGTCAATTAGAAGAATGTGTCTCTTTGACGCACAGTTTACAAATGTAAAAACGACCAGTGGTAAAAGGCATGGTTTCACTCATGGTTGTGGGAAACGCTGGCGGAGCAAGGAGTGGACAGAAGAACGTGTGCACATCACCATTCCAGTCTTTTCTCGAAAACCGGTCAGCCTGTAATGGGAAATATCATTTTGGATGATTTGCGCACATTTGATCGGTTTGACTGATTTGATGGTAGGGCGCCGTCGTCAGTATGAAACAACTTCTATGATTTCTGTCGTTTGAACTTCTTTCAGTGGTGGGAATGCCGACTGATAGGATGTAATCCCGAGCATCCAAGTAGTGACCAATGGACTTCAAACAGTTCATCAAAATGTGCTGAACTTTTTAAAAGCTTTCTTATCCTGCAATTCTCTCTGTGTCTACCACTTGGTCGATATTGCACTTCCTATATCGGGATTCTAATGTTGTTGTTGATGGCAAGTAGGTACAGTTTCTTTGTTACTGTGTTATCTCCAGCACAAAAACATGCTGAATCTTGGAAGCATTCTCATCTATAACATTCTCTACGTCCGAAAGTTATCCATAGCTTATTATTCGGGAAATATGACAGAAATGGCAGTTATACATGTTAAACTGGTGAGGTAATTACATCAACAGGGAGAGGGTGCCCCCCAGGCTGTCTACAGATTAATCAAGTCAGCTGTCTTGTGTTGATTAGACTAGAAGTTTCAAGGAGGAAAACTATCGTGGCAAACACCGTGTCCTCCCTCAAAAAAGGAACCTGAGCCAACTTACAACCAGAATTATAATCAGTGGCGTTGGCTGATTCTTTAACACTACCCGAGTGAGTTTCAAAAGGCTTTGAGAGTAGGAGAGTGGAAACGCTGGCAAGTGTGGGGAATGTCAAGTCCAATGAGGAGGTTATCGCCAGGGAGGTTATCATGGACACTAAAAATCCTCGGTTTTGTCAGAAAACCAGAGTTTTTCATCTAAAATGCCTCTTTTACAGGTAAAGCGTTTTTGCCCAATTAGAATGGACGTATATTTTCAAGACAACCCAGAAGTAACTATGAGTATACTTTTGCCAAACTGACCTCTAATCCTCTAGGAGTATTGATAAGTTAGTGACCGTGACCGCTATTTTAGGAAACTATCCATTTATATTTTGGCTCGCGAATATTTGTAGGTCACCAGACATTTTAAAAATGCCCCGTATTTTTCTCCCAGCTGCACACGCTTTTATGGAGAAGAAAATAGCCCTTTGATTGGAATTAGGTGCAGTTGGGGGTGGGGGTTCGGTCGCGTTATTTCTCCCGACAAAGGTTTCCGTTTTGCTTATCCTAGGACAGAAAATTCAAGTTTTATCAAGCGCCCTGTAGTTTAAACCACCCCGATTTATTGCCTATCCGAACTCCGACACAACAGATGATCCAACACCAGGATAGTACAAACGTCGAATTATGATACCAGATCAGACAGTCTCAGTGATACGCCGTCCGTTATTCGCCAAGTTCTTTGTTCCGTATTGCACAAATCAGCTCACAGTTTGAATTCGCAAGTCTTTATGATCAGACAATAACAGACGCTGGTTTTCGTAATAATGAGTTACATCTATAACTGTGAGTTCTTATCCAATAAGAACCGCTTACTGCAACCAGTACGAGGTCTTCTCCCTGTAATCTGCTTGGGAGGTTTCAAGTCCAGTACGATTTCTAGGGCTATTCGAAGTACACAGTCGTGAGTACAACAGGCTGCTTTATACCATTATCGACTCAGTATATCGATCCTGGCGCTTACAAATAATGTATTGCTGTCAAATTCAAAACTTTTCTGTCCACAATGTCCACATCATGGACTGGAGTAACGAAACATTCTCATCAGTCGGTTACATAAAACATTCGGTTATATAGGTTAAGCGCGTAGCGTCAAAACAATGAAATGAACGAATTTCACGTAGTTGCAATCAGGTTTCACTGCCATGGCAACGAAATTGATTGTGTCAGTACGTTTTGCCAATGAACGGCTTGATCAACATTGCCTCAGAGAACGACAACAATCTAGGGTCGCGATTGCGCAATAGGACCGTGAACGAAGTATCGGGGTCAACAACATGACCTGTTGCGATTAGGTGTTTCGTGATCGAAGACGCCGGATTTCTGTCCCAGTGTTGGTATGCTGACCCACCTTGAAACATTGTTTGCACTAGCCACTTGGGAATGTGTTCCGCCTTTCTCTGTCGTAAATTTCGGTCCGTTCTGCCGAGGTATGAATCACCGTAACTGCAGGTGAACTGGTAGATTACGTGAGAGGCAGAGTTTTCCGAAGAAGAACGATCGGGGCGGTGGAGGTCCATCCTACGGGTGGAGAGTAACGAGTGCAATTCCGCCGCGGGATATGTGCGATCAATGACAGATTTCAACTTCCGACTTACATCGGTAATATTGTGGTCGCTTTTGTAAGGAAGTTTGATATAAACCTGCTTTTTCGGCACTAACTGTGGTTAGGAGGTAGCCACTCGCTCCTCGCAATAAATTTCAATAATTTTGGCCGGATACCCATTCGCAAACAGGCACTTAGACGGTACACTCAGTAGGTCTGTTTTATCGAAGAGCCACATGGAGTGGACAGTACATACAATTCTCTTCATTTAAACCCGTGGCTTACAAACGTAGTTTGGTGCGAACTGTTTTTCACCGACCAAGGAATTTGTGCACAACCGACAGTCAAAAGTCTGATGAGGAGCTCTTGAAGTGTGTTCTGTATTACCGCTCTGGCTTTTTAGGCGTAGCGTCAAATCCTCCTCACTTTAAGTGCATTGAGTGTATAATGTAGTCGGAATAAAAACAAATAACCACATTTGTTCTAAGCTACCAAAAAGAGTTACGTTCAGGAAGTCCCCTATAAAAACCAAACGCGGTGTAAACAGAAAACGTTTTTACTTAGTAAACCTTTGGGTCTTGTACGAACAGTTTGCTTCTGGTAACAAACAAAATCAGATTTAATGCCTGGCTACGGTAAGTTCCGGCCTTGGCTGACGAGGTAGATCTCATTAGAAGCGATCAGTTCTCTGGAGTTCCACCTGATAATATGCAACACTGGGACATAGAACAACTCATCATCTTCTGATTAACGGAATCGGGGGTAATTAACAATAGAACAATACCTCGTCATCAGTTAGCTAGGCGCAGCAAGACTCACCAGCTTGTGAAATACCACGACGATGTTCTCCAGAGACTTAATTCCACGTCCGCACAGACGATAGAATCGGACGAACTACGAATGTTGTTGAGGTTGCTTCATGCTGACAAAGAGGCCGCGCCAGACTCTGCAGTCAGATGGACAGAAATCCGCGCAATACATCCCATATGGCACTCTTCATCAAGTTTTGATCGGTTTGTGAACAAAGAATGAAGCAGTTCTGTACACACTTCATTAGGTTCACTCCATACCCAGCCCGTGAACAAGATCTCGAATCTCGGTTGTGGTAAGTGATTTCACTAACGACTCCAGTCTACGGCTTCTATTTTAAAAGGTGGGCTGGGTGGATATCATTGAGAACGCAAAAATCCGCAAGCACTATTGATTGACCGAGAAATTACAAAAGCGGTCTATTTATTACGCGGTTTTCTATCAAATCAAATGAGAAATCGTTTCAATCTACTATAAACTAGATCAGCTAAATTAAATTAGCATAGTAAGAATCAGACATATTGTGGCTAAGACAATTGGCATAAAACCAGTACAAATGCAGACATATTCAGTTGCTCGTCCATCAGAACAGAACGCTGGAAACTGTCGTGGCAGCATCAAGCAACACTAAGGCAATTGTCTTGTCGTGGTGCAAACAAAATGTTGTGGGGAAAAAGTCTAACCGATTCGGTCATAAGACCAACAACTAACACGTGAACTAATAATATATATGTGTAGAAGTTTCAACCGAATCACCTTGCCGGGTGTACATCTGGGTTTTCAGATAATTTTTCGCGCTGTGCATTGCATGGCGAAAGATCCCTGAAGGATTGATAGACCCAGACCAGCATTGAAAATCGGAATTACAACTATGACCAGTTCCGATTACGGTGGTGGAATTGAAGAGCTTTGGAAAACCTCCTTTCCGGTATAAAGTCTTAGTAGAATTTTATGCAATCGCATCAGTTTGCTTGCCATCATTCAAGGTTCTCTATAGGCACGTTAGTTCGCTTTCCTAATCTGATTTTGTTATCGCTAGATTACACATTCAAATGAGTTTGTTAATAATCCACAAATTATAGCAAGGCTTTTTGTATTTATTCGTCTAGGGTTATTAATCACTTTTTACAACAAGTGTGTTATTCAACTGTCCATTAAAAATCATCGGATGATTGCTTTTCTAATCATTCCAAATTTATACGCCCTAATGGACAGGTGCAATCCACGTTCTTTATGACTATCCCAAGGATTTAACTAATTCTACGGTTTATTTCACTTTACACAAAGGTCACATCGGATCCCAGCTGACAATTTTTGTTAACCTATGTATATGATGTCGGTTTCTGGTTCTCTGATGCAGATGCAACTCAGGAACTAAACCCGTCCGAGTCTGCAAAATATCCATTTATTAAAGTAAGCCAACGTTTACGACGGCTTCCTCATCTGAATTGATGTTGGCAGGCTAGCGTTGTACATTCCTGATTTCTTTTCACACTCATATAATTTGCTTTTCCTTATGTCAAAGTATGGCTGCTTTACCTGCGGTTGGATTGTTCTTCAATAATTCTTCATGGTCACTTAACCAACTACCCGAAACAACTCATACTTAAATCATTCATCTGTTTTTAATGACATTTTTCGTTCTGATGTCAACAGAGCGGCCGCTTTTCGCCATTCTTGAATCACCAAGTCTTTTACTTTCGATGTTCTGTCCGATTGCTGTTGCCCTCAGCTCTAACCTGATCTAGTCATAAATCTGTGTGATCGTGCCCGCACCAATCATTATTTTGCAACTCCTGAACAAGTAACATTTCGACTTAATCCTGACTCAGTACCCTTGGTAGTTTACTGATTACCAATCGAATTATTGCATTGATACCAACGGAACATCACTCACACACAGTTGACGGTTCGATTAGTCTCCTGTAAACGAGTCGTAAAATATTTCTCTCTGCCAAAGATGCGACCATCAAATGATTCTCTCGAGGTAACATAACTTGACATGAACTGGAATAATGTCAGACTGGACCGTGTGGTGTTTCAAGTTGGTGGCATTAACAGTCAATTATCAGGTGAATTTCGGTGTATGCGTCGAGTTTCTCGAAGTCACACTCGATCATTCTCAATTAAACCTTTGAAACACTGAGTTCCATTTTACAATCTGATCAGACCAGAAATGAGACCTGTAACTCGTTGACATTTCTCCTCCCAGCTGGGAGAGTTATCTGGTTTCTGTAGTCTTAATTATATTGTACTGGGTACAATGTCCACTCACTTACTGGTTGTCTTTGCATGTTTGGTGTACGTTAGTTACTCTCAAGTTCGGTGGCACACTTTTCAGAATATTTGACATTCATCTCTCATTATGGAATCCAGAAACTCGAAAACAACGCACAATCAGCAAAAGTCATGAGATGGATAAAAATCAATTCATCGTGTGTTCTATTCAGGTTATATGTAACGCACAACACGAAAACTACTGCCGACTGAAGACTATTTAGTTGCTGATACTGTAGGAAATTGATTTACTTTTATGTTGCGAACGAAATTGTTGGAGTACCACATCACTTGTTAGAGTAGTAGCAGATCATGGCGAGTTGAACGCACGGATAAATGGTACGTTAAGCTAATTTAATTGTGAGTTTCAATTCGTTTACCAGCGAAGAATGGCTGAGCTAAAATTGCACTGCAGACCTTTCGTTGCTGTCCGGTTGTCAAGTAGTCTGTCGAGTAGTCTTCACACATTATCTCCACTAATTACCTCATGAAAACGAGTTATCGTGTCTTACAGCAACAAGAAGTTGAATAAACACAATATAGGGTAGCCGTGTTAAGGACAATGTGCTGGAGCTGTTGACATCCACATGACTCAAAAGTGAGCTGTGGCTTTGACTGTGTAGCACGGGGAACTGTGAATGGCTGCGGGGATTTTTGCTACTTGGGTAGCAACTTGTCGACAGATCTGTCCGTGGACCGCGAGTTGAGAGCGCGTGTGGCAAAGGCTAGCGCTGCTTTCGGACGTCTTGAAAGGCGTGTCTGGAAGAATCACAGCCTGAA
>QNGE01002667.1:38792-83883 GCA_008508345.1 Paragonimus westermani
CTTCTTGTATTACACTTCAGATATCTTTCTTCTCAGTGTAGATCTCGTCATTGCAGCCTCTCTGTTTAGTTTCCGAGAGATAAGAGTTTCCTTTCCTTATTAGCCAATCAAGTGGCTAACCAGCATTGGCCGGCTGGACAGAAAGGCCCCACTGGCACACCCCCCGGTCTTATTCCTTCGGGTTTACACTGGATATGTGGTGTGTTGGTGGAACTGCAATTAGAGCAGCGCAAGCCAGTTGCAGTGATATATAAGCGCAGGCGTCCTTTGGCTTCGGTCACTGTGACAGGCTAATCCGAATCGGATGCCGCCAACCGTAGCACGGGGAGCCGTCCCTGAGGCGTCCTTGAGATCTTCTAGAGAGATTACGCCTGCTACCGCCCTCCTTTATGGAGGACCGTTTCTCATCCGTCTGAGCGTTCGCGACCAATTAGATCTAGTCGTTGAACATTTGATGCTAAGAATCTGACAGAAAATGTTCACAATTAAGGCGTATATTTTCCACCCATTAATTGTGTAAATCCAATGTGCCATACAGTTTTTCGGATCCAGTGTCCGTTTTAATACCATAAGTATAGGGGGTGAGTATGCTGATTACGGTGAGCCCGAATGTATGCAGTGCCCGTTCATCTGAATGTTTTAATCACGTAATATCAAGAAGAGCTATTTTTCCGTCATGGACTGAGTTCATTGGAGCTGGGAAAAGTCTTCTGTTCGAAGGCGAAGTGAGAAATGAGTACACAAGCCGTCTCTTATCTAAATGATATGAGAGAAACGGTCAATCAGCCAATTTGATGGATAATCCGTCCAAATCTGCCCACGTACCTATCTATTCACCATGCTAAACGCGCTTCAGGCCATACTTGGGGAAAATGGAACACGTCGTTATGACCGGATAGCGCTTTGTTTCATACACGTAGATAGCCAATCATTTTGGAAAACTCAATGCACCGAACTGGCCAATCAGCGTAATCAGTGGACGCATACTTTTTGTGAAGCTATTCCGGCAGTTGTCGCAAAATCGGTGATTGGTACAGATTTTCGTATTTAGAAGGTACATTATTGTTAAACTTTTCTGACATTTATAATGAGGATTCTTCGGTTGAAAGTTAACAATGTCGCCGTGAGTTCATAACTGTTTTTATGCCTTGTTAGTGCTGGGAAGATAAATGAATTTTAACGTTTCCTCGGTCAGCATGCGCACTGGGCCTTCGACTTACCAGAAGATATTAGTCTGTTTTAAAACTGATCCAGAGGCTGATTTCCTGGAGTTTTATTGTCATAATTCTTTTTGTTTTGAACGGAATAGGAGAAACGCCACTTGTAAACACGACAAAAATGTTGGGAAACATAAGATAGCTTGATCTGTCCGCCCAACGAATTACACATGGAAGTAATCGGTCACTTATGACAAAATGGAAACAAGTAGTATGGCCATCCTTTAACAAAGTTTCAGATTCACTTGTCTTCTTAGGCTCACCAGGTACAGGTGCTAAATGCGCACAAATTTGAGGTTGGAAATTTTTGGTTACGAACCGTGGTTCTTATGACTGCGACTATCAGTTTTGTATGCACAGGACTTAGAAAAAATCAGAAAACGTTGCGTGTACTATAAACTCATATTTCTGCAAACGCTTTTAGTATAATTCAAATCACTCACTGTAACAAAGTGTAGTTATGTAACTGGCAGTTACAAGACATCATTATGAAGTAGACAAAATTGCACACACTAAACCGTGAGTTACAAAATAGTAAACCGTTGTGGAAAATTCATTACTAATCACGTGCAATATGAATGAAGATTTCCTACTTGGTATAAGCCTCGCAATTTGAAAATAGCAATGTAGGCGAAACACTTCACTCAGTTTCATCTGAGAAGTGACAGATTAACAGGCAAGTAGGAAATAGACTCATCCAGAGAAATCGATAGTATAGGGTTGCCATGGCAACGAAATTCGAACTGTGCGTGAGGCATAGCGTCTCCCTTACGTATACCCGTTTGTAAGGAAGTGTATTATAGTACGTTTTTGCCTATGATTAAGTCATTCAGTTTTTTGCGGAATTGGATGACCGTCGATTTTTCTTAGATAGTTCATCCTGACTAAAAGAGTCCGGCGTAGTTCAACCTAAGACAGTTCACCTCAAGACGATTCACAACATTAAACGTCTCGGAAAAAGGACTTCTGTTACACCAAAAGTTACAATAGTGTGCAAACAAATTTGTGAAATTAAATGGAGTTGTAACCAGTATTTAATTACATTCTTCCAGCTCCCGGTATGCCGTCTACTTTGTGAACGTTCAATCGAGGGCATGTCGTACGGTACGATTAGTACGGTGAGGAAATATCAGACTTATGGTACCTCGCCGAGTTTCCAGCTGTTGAGATGCTCATACGCTGGTGCTGTATTCGTACTGTTATGCAAGCCGATGTTTTCGTTTTGGATATCCCATGAGCTGCATTATCCGTAGGCAATCAACATCATGCTAGAACCGATGTGTTCTGCGTATACTTAAAACCATGGCTATGAAAGTACAAGTTAAACCTTGTCTTTTGGTTACATCCACGGTAACTGGATATAAAGTCAAATTCACATGGCGTATCAAGAAAGGGGAAAAACAAGTGATGTTTTGTCTGGCTTGGTGAAAGAGAAGGAACTCCAGCTCAGATGGAAAGCACAACCTTGATGTCGATCGCGACCCAGATTGTACACAATCTACAGATCAGCCCTGTCATATTTGAGGCAATACCCATAGGATAAGGTGGACTAAGCTTTTCACTGTTTACTACTGTGTATTCACTCGCGTTTGTGTTGGTCATGTAAGCATATGGGGCATTCATTCGAACAAATCTCTCACCACACTTCTTCAGGCAATCCTACAATCTGAGTGTTGCACACTACCGAGTGTGTTGGAGCGTTTAAATGCGAGAATTTGGACTTGCCTAACGTGAAACCGATGGCACAGTAATTGGTATGATTGTCGCACGATAACGCTGACTGGAGTTCTACTCGGGATCGTGATGCGGATACGCACTAGTGTTGAGCTCTAACCACAGGTAGTCTATAGTTCGGTAGTCCTTTCAGATAGGACTCGACCGAAGACAGGACAGCCATCAAGTCTGGATGACGTGCAGTTTGCAGTTTTCCCACAAAGAATGCAATGTTGATCATTATTTATCGAAGCTTTCCTGATTCCGTGAACAATATAACTTTGAGACAATTCTAGTCAGGTTTGATCAGATTTTGTTTGTTTAGTTCAAACCAGAGATGGTCTTCGCAGTTTTGTTGTGGGATGACACGGGTGTGCGTCAATAAAGTTATCAATGGTAAGAGTTAAAACAAACGAAACTGTAACCACTTTGGAGTTGTTTATAAGTGATGTATGCCATGAAAAAGTTAGTACAAGTGTTTCAGTAGCGTCTGCACCTGGTAAATTTCCCAGACTTGTGGTTTTGATCCGTTTAAATTTTAGTGCATTTGGCCTACAACGACGCTGTCACGCAGGTCACTAGGGGTACGGCATCCACTTTTGTAGAAACGATGCGATAGCTGTAGGTAGAACGATTTTGACAAGATATTACCTAACCCCTACAACGACAGCTCCTTACTGAATAACATCTACTTTAGTGACCGACACCGTCTCCTTTTTCTTTCAGACTCTCATTTCGGTTCAGTCTCTATCACCATGATCTTTAACCGATGTGACGATCGTAGTCTCAGGTCTTGTCACTTGAGTCTCTGTGTGAACATAAATGGCATTGTTTTTTTTCAAGTGTGAATACTTACTGGTCATTCAATAAAGTTGATCTTTCAGAAACCCTAGTGTTATGTCGTGGTTAGGTCTGCGCAAGTAACGAATCGATGTTCTCTTTTTCTCTAACGTTATGCCGTATGTGAACCTCGCGTTGTGTTTCGATGTGACCGATCGCGTAACCTTGTCAGTCGTCTGTGAGTTCGTTTGTTTTTCGTTCGTCGACTGTCCAGTCTGTGTTATGGGCACCATAATAATAAAAACACCGTGAATCAGGAGCATCATGACTGATAACGAGATCGATTCCCAGTGTATCGCAGGATTTCGAAGTTATTTGCGAACCAGTAGCATCAGGCCAAAGAAAACTTGGAAGTAGTTCACTTGGCTATAGGGGGAAGACCAACGAAGCAGGCTATCCAGATACTGGGTAGGTAATAGTGTATCAAGTGTACTAATCGTCTTCACGAAGAAAACAAACAAAACTTCCATAAATTGCAACATTGTGATCGTATGGAACTTTCTACATTCTTATGGATGCATTGCAGCCACTTGAACCGTCAGCCATATTCTTATTCCCAATTTTTGTCGCATAAATCCATACCACTTAACGGATGAGTTAAGAAAGGTTGACATCCATGTCCACGTCGCTGAGCTTCAATATGGTTTGAATGTGAACTCAGGGCAGGGAGGACCGTCAAGCAGCAACTTCCCAATGACTACGATAAGAATAGGTTTACAATAAATTGCTTTACAACATTTCAAGTTAAATTGTTCTAATATATCAGAATAGAAATAGTGACATACAACTGGACTGCAGGCCAGAATGAAACCATCGATTTCCCTGACCATTATAAGCGGCTACTATATAAGGTGTATTGTATCCGCAACTGCCAATATATCGTGATCAATGCATAATATGGTTATGTTTAAACATTTTTCACTTATTGTCCCTCCCAATTAGTGTCAGATATCAGGAGAATACACTGAAAGCAATAAAAGGCTTGCTAAAAAGTAAAGCGTAAAAACTAAGGCTTAAACACGCTAAATAGCGCATCATTTTTGTCATACGTAAAATTATTTTTAATACGAAACCAGTGCATACTGTCCTACAGCAAGTATAAGCACGTAAAAACCCAACTCCTAAACTTAAACAACATCCTGTCCTTTTAAGTTCCGATTGAACGGTCCATTAAAGAATGAGTAATTTCAAAACCCTATTAGCATGGATGTTTTTCCGCACCAAGCTTGTTGATAATGTTGTCCTGTCCACATACTTTTCAACACAATAAAAATATAACGTCCGAGTACGTGACTTGTGCGTAAAGCCGGAATTATTCTGTCTGGCCAGATATTATATTCATTAAACTAGTGAATTGTGTTACAAGGTAGCAATATGCCTACCACGCTTTATCAATGAGCCAGTATTGTTAGATTTTTTCAAAATAATGTTTACCAACGTTCATTTTACGGAGTCCATAAAATGAACAATGTAATGAGTAAAAAAACGGTGTCCAGCGAATATTTGTCTTTTTTGCTATTTTGCGAAACTGATTCACTTTTTTTGTGAATCCCGACAACTTAAATTCACTCATGTATCTCGGTTGTCAGGTTGTAAGCGCGTGCCAGAAAGCTTCTATGAGCACAACTTGCACCGGATTCCACACGATAATATACACTTTCGCGCCCATTTTTTCCTATAAGCTGTGTTTTCTCAAAGCTCGTTGTGCTTATTGGCAGAAATTTTAGTTTAAACAGTTCATATTATTGTCGGCCGGAAATTACTTTCTTTCAAATCTTCTAAAAAAGTTTCTTCAAACATATACCTCCTGGGTCCACAATAAGCCTTTTCTCATAATGTTGTGCAAACAAACTAACTAATGTTGAACTGTACGTGATGTTTCAGGAATCCAATCAACAATCATCAAGGGCAGTCAGCCAACATCCTTATACAAATTGTGTTGTTTGCTTTGACATATTTGTGATAACGTTCCACAACCTTTCGAACACTGATTCTACAAGTCACCCACGCAGTTTTTGTCATGATCTCCGAGGACGGAGTATCATAACACCACAACACATAGCTATCCGAATTTCCCCGTAAACTTGTGAACAGGTTCTCCGAAATATAAAATACGATCTGTTTGATAAGTTTTTGGTGACCCGGGCTTCTTATCTGAGTTTTTTTTAAATTACTCTTACAATTTTAAGGAATGGTGACCTCTGAAACAGCTAGTAAATATTGAGATATTTTTCGTAATGTAATTTTTAGATAAAACTTGCTTGCACGTTATATCACCTGAGGGCACCCGATTGTATTTGCTCCATGTTCAATCGTATTAAAGAAACAACCTAATCAATAGCATTTACTCACTCTTGTATTTAAAAAATTGATTTAACGATTTGACTGTTTTTATTGTCTCCACCGACAAGTCTTCAACACCAGCGTTTTCCTCACTTGTCTTTGAATGGAATATCCTCCTGCAGAGAGTTAGTGTTAAAACACCCCCTTTTAGGATGTAAATAAATGTACACCAGATGTTGTTTACTGCATACTTCACAAACGACAACATTATTTTAAGTTGCACGCACGTCGTGTTAGAACAAACAACATTTAAGAAACACAACGAATTTTGTTTTCCCAGCAAATATTGTCACAAAGAACAGTAACAATCCGTGGTGGACGAATATGAACTGCTTGCATTAGAAAACAAACAATGTAAACAGCTTGTTGCAAAAAATAAGTGATTACCAGAAAAAATTGCTATAAAAAACTTTCTTATTACCACAAAATCATCTCAAACGACTGAAGAGTGATCATGCTTTCCTGTTGGTTTCAGCCTTTTTTCGTCGATAATCGCGAACTTCAAATAATGGGAGATACCTGTGCACTTCATAATCGACTAGAAGGCTGATAATGACAACCATAATAACCATAATTTCAGAAATGATCTCATAAGTGTGATTGATGTCAGTTTATATATGGATATTAATACAAACGTCTTATGTCAGAAAAGATCAGACGAAAATTGTACATTTCTCAGGAATTTCGATGTGAACAATGTTACCCACTATGGTGATTGAGAAGCTGAGCTGTTGCAGTGTTCAGATGCTTCCTTTCATTTCTGGGAAAGTTGTGGTTGCTCTGTTTGTTACTCAGTGAAGTGAAATTAAAAAAGAATTAAATGATTAACTCATCCGCATTAATATGTTTGTGCATGTCTGTTAACATTGTTCTTATTGATGGGACTTGATTATTTCTCTCTGGAGAGGCAGGATTTAAAAAGCTTGACATCCTTACTCTTCCCCTCAAAGTGCGTATTAATATCAAATTGGAACTTAGGCAACCGTATAGGTCAGAACTGTACGATAACCATCCACGAAAATTCACCTAGACTGGGAGTCTTTTGCCAGTCACCAATGACATTGTTCTAAGTGCGTACTTGTTCTGTGCTGCCAAATTGAACAGTCTGACTGATAAACCTACAATTACGTGACCATGGTGATTGCTTTAATTTGAAATGTGTCGCCGATATTCTAACGACAAGAAAGGAACGATACGTATGTTTTGTGTGCAGTTGTATGTAGCCAGTGTACAAAAGGAAATTTATTCGGATTGCTTTTGCCAGTCCTACATGGTCAGCTGACCAGTATAAACAGATGGTGAACATGGACGTTTCAGACTGTTCTTTGGTGTTTACCGTTACCAGAGCACCTAGATATAAACCAGCTAGTCGAATTTGCACCTGACTTTCCTACATTTAACCCATGGCTCACACATTCTCTCCAGACAGTTGAAATAAGTGGTAACAGAGGGAACAAATTCAGAATGCTTGTTACCGCCGATGTGGGGAACCTAATTTTGCGACAACCGTGATTCGCAAACAAACTGCACAGAAAATTATATTCCGTCATAATGGAGGACTGTAGGACCGGGTTTGACATTACTAAAGTCCAACTGTAGTAGATTAGATGTGA
Organism: Paragonimus westermani; assembly: GCA_008508345.1. NCBI lineage: Eukaryota > Metazoa > Platyhelminthes > Trematoda > Plagiorchiida > Troglotrematidae > Paragonimus > Paragonimus westermani. Next base: position 46,519 of record QNGE01002667.1, read on the forward strand.
GTTTAAAAGACTTGAGTGATGATATCCAGCATGGGCCTTGTCAGCATTGAACACGGGAACATTTGGAAGTAGCATTCTAAAGAGAATTCATACTTGGTGACATAGTGGTAGGAAGTACAAAGGTTGACAGGGTATTTCTTAAGCAGGTCGCATCTCATGTGTGTTAATTAACAAGAACTTTAACACTCTCAAGCAGTGCTTCTCAATTCTTCCACATGCACTCTGCAATTGAGTTGTAAGATCGCCCCATCTTTCAAAGATATTTCCTCTGCCACCAAACCACGCGAAACTGTTCTTCGCAAAAAAAAACAATCAAATACTGTTAAAAGATTCTAGAAAAAGTTTTGTTCACATAGTACTCAGCTTATCGTTTAATTTGAAAGTTGTCACCGACAGCCAACGCTGACTGAAACACATATCCTCTTTCCGAAGATCGAAAGCTATAAATCCCATGTACTAGGGCTATACATGCTTCCATTATTCTTGCCACTGAAGCAAACAGATATCAGCATAACATGAATTTCTGTTCACAATCTTATGTAAAATTCTGTCTGCCGCCTATTCAGCGAAATCGTTGTGCCCAGTTTACTGTACTCTAACCGTGGAGACTTGATAACCGCCCGTCACATAGTTGCTATGACATGTCGAACTGAAACGTCAACCCAGGCTCGCCAGTACTCATATCTTGATGGTAAAACGCTTTCTGATGTCATTTCTTTCCACAAACTGGGAGGACACTGCAGTATTTCGACGAGCCAAAGTCCCAATTCACTCACCAAGAGCATGGTTACTCTTAAATTTCTCACTATGTGATCCCAACGGAACGTGGAGCAGTTACAAAATAGACCGCATATTTCCTATAATCTTTGAAAATACTGCACTAACCTAGCTTGGGACCGACAGAAACACCCAAAGAAGAAAGCAAAAGACATAAGATAGGCTCGCTTCAACTCGACACTTAAAAATGTGCCAAGCAAAAATGTCTGTAGAAACTTCGAGTTAGTTAAACAAAAACCAAAATGGTGCAAGCGGAACGACTACAGTGATTGGAAAATTAGGTGAGTTGCTAAGACACGGCATGCATCACCTGTGTGTAACATGCTACACGATTGAAGAACATAACTCAAAGTGTATAGTAGTCCTCCTATAACAGGTGTACATAGATGTATACACCTAGAGCAGACAATCAGAAAAGCGCGACTACTAACAAGCACCTCAGAGAAGTCAACTGACTATTGGTCAATGCCGGTGCAGGACACATTCAGCGTTACCGTACGACGTACAAATATAAACTCATATTGCACTCAGTTTTAGGAGCTACCCAATTGTGAAAAACCTTGTCATCGGATGAATTTGAACTGAGGTGACTAACTAACTACCGGAACTATGAAGCCAAGCCGAGATCTCCGAAATTTAACAATTTATTCGTCTGTTGGTTTGAATCGGTCGAAAGTTCAGCTGTTTCGTAGTTGGGTCACTTTTAGCCTGTTAAATTCACCAAACTGTTTATCACTAATACATTTATTCTTTTGAATAAAGAAGACAGTAGGCTGATGTTGCACGATTTATGTCCGGACAAATTTCGCTGCATCTTTACGAGTGCATACTACAGACCATTTATATATCAGTATGAGAAAGAGAACAAGATACCAGAGAAAGCCAATTGTCAGAGTGCACAATCACTGTCACTACCAAGGTAGCGACAACCCTACAAACAGTTGTTTCTGAACACACAACACGGGTTTGAACTTTCGGATTGCAATCGCTTCGGCATAACGCAGTGTTCGCCTGTGTGACGTTGAGTAGATAACGCGAAATGCCGTTGTGGGGTCACATTGGTGTTGCGTCATTAGGATATGACGCGCAATGGACGATGCAGGCTCCTTGTTTCTATGCGCGGCTGTGACATCATGTGTTCGCGTAATCTGTTTCCTGACCCACTTCGGGATGTGCTCCGTGACCCTGGTTCGCAACTGGCGCTCAGTCCTGCCTATGTAGGATGCTCCGCATCTACATCGATATTCATAGATAAGGTTGGATTTGGCTGACTCAGGTACCGGTTGTTTCACACAGGGTGTCGGAATCCGGAATGTTCTGAACAGAATCACTGGAACCACTGCATTGTATGTTCTCGCGATAGAACTAACCAGACGATGGTGAATAAGTTGGCATACATCATCACCCTTGATGGGAAGACGAAGAAATACCGGCTTTTTGGACACTGTGTCGGGTCGAATTCCTGTGTCGATGGGCTGTTTAAATCTTGTTTAAATCTCATACAGACATATAAATGGTCTGTAGTATGCACTCGTAAAGATGCAGCGAAATTTGTCCGGACATAAATCGTGCAACATCAGCCTACTGTCTTCTTTATTGAAATTTTTGACGGGAAAAGAATGTTTCAAATTTATTCTTTTGCCTTACTGTTTTTGTTTCATCCAAACCGTTTCAATTCTTATAATTCGAAATCTCGTTCCAGGAATTGCTTTACTGTTAATGTCGAATGATTTTCGCCCTGTTCATCTCTTGTGTGTCTGTAGTTTACTTTTGTTTTCGTAGTATTGCAATCGGCTTCGTTACTCGGTAAATAAACTACTAAACAGAACATTTACTAGAATAAAGTAACATCATTCAGGTCTGTATCGCTTAGTCATCCCATGTCCGAGTTTCCATGCTTCAAACTAACACTTGCTGGAAATGGAAAATCACAATAGTTAAAGATACCACTGGTGTAGAAGATAGAACTGAAATAAAACTCTTAATTAGTGTCATTAGTCCACTTGTGAACATCTTTAATATGCTTATATTGGTGGTCTAGTTTACAGACGCAGACGGTTATTCTAATGTGGTTAAGTTAATAATCAGCAAGATTTTGCTGACAAATGACACGATTTTATACATGCTTACGTTGAACAATCAGCCGTGATCTGTGACTCATTTAACTTGACAGTTTAAATTGTTCTTTTTAGTTTTCACCTCTTCCAATCATTGTGTAACTCATCAGTCTTTGAGCCACTAGGCTAGAGCAATACTGATGAGGTAACAATACCGAATTAATAGGGAACACGTTGTATGAACAACAGCAAACCAAGATGGGTTCTTACGGTATGCTGCTGTTGCGAGTAGAACATTCTGATAACTGATAGCTTGCCCTGGCGCTGTTCTCACATCCCATTATACAGTTCTTCAACTTTGATGAGCAGGGTTCATAAAGGTCGTAGGTACAGAATATCGGCAGGAAGAGAGTGAAAAATCCTACCAAAACCCTCGAGATGTGTGGGTATATAGAGAAGTTCAAATTGCGAAAGTTTTAGGTATTCGCGATCAACACAAAATTAAAAGCCCCAAATCTATGTACCACATGTGATACCCGAATGAGTTTATCTCTAATTCCTAACCTTGGGGTAAACACTTCAAGACTTATTTCCCAGGCCTTCTGACAACATGTTTGTCAATTCTTGTCCCCCATTTCTGTATCAGATTGCTGATCCTGTCGAGAAAAACATGCAAAGGTCTCCCAGAAACATAATTTCTCAATAGCACCAAATATGTTATGTGAATTAACTAAGATCAAACTTTTTCTGTCCCCGGAATGACTTCGTAGGTCAATTGATGAAAAATACGTCCTGTAGAACCATGCAGTTCATGATGCTGGTTCGAATTCAGCCACAGTTTGAATTTGTCACAATCCAACACCTTCATAATATGCCAGTCTGTCACACTACTCGTTAGTAAGATATAATACTTACGGAAACAATAGTGTAATTGGCAAAAAAATATTAAAATGGTATACAAAATATAAAGGGTCCCAAATGTGATCTATCAGCACAGTATTATGCATACGCTATTTCTGAACAATGGTGAACATTCCCACGGCATACAGCCTATAAATTGATCAATAAAGTCAATGTCGTTAAGTGGATTGGAAAAAACCAACAAAATACTTCCATCTGTATGGGTGAGTAATTCACTTAAATTGGTTATCACGTTCAGGCTGAGAGACACGCTCCCAGTAAAACCTAAACCAATGCTGGTAGCAACAACTGGAAGTCCAGTTTTTTTATCGTTTCTTGATTTTGATAGGTTTGTTCTTGAGTTTACATCAGAACCATGCCTGTGAGCGTGAGAAGCTCACTAGCTACAAATGTAAACACACTCAGTTCCCACAGATGCTATGTGGAAACACACGCGTAGCTGGGCTAACATCCTTGATAGTATGCAAAGTGCATGCAAACAAAATTGAGTATAGTGGTTGAGAACACTCATTCCTAATCACACTCGTCATGACAGGTTTCTACTCTGTGTGAATCCATTTTATGCGCAGGTGTTATGAGGCTTGAATTGATCTTAACCAAACATTCGTCATATTTGATCGTATCTACCGCATCCACATAGGTCTTCTGGTCAGATTCCTTCGAAAAAAGTTACTGGACTCAATTTTTACTCCTTTTGTCGCTCTTCAGTAGTGCTTGAAGTAGAAATTCAACCACGCTTCCACGGGGCAACCGTGTTGAAATCTGTGCCATTGACCCCACGTTAGACACAACCTAATTATCGTATGCAAACGTTTAGCTATATCCGCATGTAGTTAGTGCTTAGGTTGCTTAATCATATCTGGAAGTGGCGCAGTGACCGTCTTGTTAAGTACAGTCGGTGACCTCACGATTAGGAGTTCCCATCAAACTGAAGTCACATCACTCAATGAGGAATGTCTGGGTTGCTGTTACGTAACAGGGGATTTTTGGTTTACATGAACCAGTATCCATCTTTGCGTTTACACCATTTTATCATGCACGCAATAAATCCGCCAGTAGTGTATTTCGTACCTGTAACTGGACTAATCCCAGTGGATACTAATTCCACCTGCTACATGTTTGCTTAGTCCGCGCTTGTTACCGTATTTTAACATAAAAACAGTTCAATGTTCCGTGCGACTAAATTAAACTATCTACTAGTGTTCTTTCCAGCCGGTAATCGATAGATGTTGTCCTCTCCCCATCATATTTCAAGTAAACAAGTGTTTTCTTGTCAAAAGATCGCTGACGAGTTAATTATAGTCACCTATTGGATAACGTTGAAATTCCATCCTCTTGAAAAACAGCGATTCGTTGTGACTTGACTGGAATGGTTAATTCGCGGTCGAACGATCAGTCGACCATCGGCACACCTGCACTCAGCGATCAACCATATAAACCTATCAGAATGTGTTCATAAAAAGTTAGAGTCAAATAATTCTATACAGTATTCTTTTATTCCTCCTCCGAGTCCCTGAACTTTCCATGAAAAAACTTCGCCCTCCAATGAAACGTTAGCAGCAATTGATACCTCCACTGATCAGTTACTTCGTTGCATGCAGCCATTTCCATCCCCCCTATGGTGTTCGCAATTTAAACTTGTCATGCCTGCAACACCTTCATTACGACAGTTTCAAGTGACGTTGAAATTGCAGTCACAATGTGAGGAACATCTCGAATCCTCACATCACTCGTGTTGTGCCGTTCTTGCTATGAGCGGACTGACTAATCATCATCATGATCGGCCATGAACTCGTGTGCATTAGACTATTTATAATGTTATAAGTAGCATGCATCTCTGATACGGGAACTGGGTAACTCACTCCTCGACATGCGCGTGGTAATCCATGAGGGCGTTGTCCGGCACAAAAGCAACAGCTTTATGGAACACTGTTCACTAGCGTAGTGGTCAAGGGAACGAGAACCTTCAAACGGTTATGTGCACCTGGTGGTGCATTTTTTATAGCATCCCATTTTCCAAGTTAAACTAAGCCATGGTAACAGTAATCACCCAGGCTACAGTCATGTTTAGGGGCATTGAGAGTGACCAGTTTTTAGTGTGTTTCGAACAAACAGAATTGAAATACTCAGTGCCGAGGCTTTTATCATCTACAATGAAGTGAAGTACATCACTCAAGTGCGATACATGTGTTAAAGAAGTGACATCCTCGACGGTACAGTTGAGTACGTCTCACCGTTGAAGTGAAAATAGTATGGGCTATCTCTTTTTGAAATTCTCACTTTCTTTACGGCCTGACCATTAGCTAAAGTGAAACTTATCCGTTAATGAATGGTAGTATCTTGTAGGGATATATTCACGAGGACAGCGAATTTATCCTGCTGGTATAGTTCTTGAATTCCTCATTCGGGGGAAGACTGCATTCTCTTCTACGTTCCACATCTTCAAAAGTAAAGTAGTGCAATTTCCGCCTGTTCACTGTAGATCGAGGATGTTTTGGAATTTAAGCAACTCAACATCTGGATTACTGTGTTCGCTGCAGAAAAGCTGCAGTTCTTCACTCCATCTTGCAGTAGCTGAAGACCCAGTTCGCTCATCATAGCTGAAACAGTATATTACTGAACCTGAATTTTTGGCATGGGTTGTTTTTCGGCTTCAATTCAAACAATTCTTCAGAGTTTAAATGAAAATGGCAAAAACCTTCCGTTGTGCACGTCGGAAAGCGTGCCTTTGTGGATAGAATATGGTGATCGAAATAGTTACCTTCAGGCAGTGTACAATAGCAGGCAGTCGCTTTCTAATCAAGATAAATTTAGATGAGGAAGAGTGCACTCTCACAGCTTCAAATGAGCTGTTTGTGATTCGTGATAACGCCGAAAGCGTTGGCAAATTGGGTTGACTTTTTCGATCTTTGTTTACTCATTCAGCCTGACATTCAGATTGCAAAAGTTTCATCGACAGGCGAATTGACATCGTTAGTGTGTAAGAGTTTGAGCGTGTAGAACCAATAACATCACTTAATTCTATACAAGCATTCTCTTACATACCGATGATACCACCTTGTTCGGTTGTGAAACTTTTGCAAATCCAAATACCAAACAACGGGAAACCAAAAGTTACCTTTCATCAGAGGTTATCGATTTCAGCGTTTCGTGCATAAAACATTCGATCATTTGTGTTGGTTGCAGATCCTGGTAAGTAGTATGGGTGGAGCCCTTGTAAACTTTGTGTCCACTGGTGTGTTTGTGGTGATTTGACCCCTATTGGCTACAAAGTATGCTCTGAAGTGTTTGTTAGATAGCTCGGAATAAGAACTTATGACAGAAGAATCGATACGATGTTGAGCTCCTCCAATTTGTCAATAACAACAAACAGACTTCAAGTTACAACGAACACAAGCATGTTCAGTTGAAACCTAGTGTAGTTTATGAGTTAGAACATAACATCTGTGTATGCTATTCCTGTTTCTCACTGTTGAACTGGAAAATATAACAATGCGGAACAGGTAATGTTTCCTGTTCTCGTTCTCCGCCCTGATGGGCTGTTCACACAATCTGTATTAAAACACGGGCACCCATTTGTACAAAAACGAATCTTATTGCACTGCTAACTGTTGTTTGTTTGTCCATGTAGTGATCAACTGACTTGTGACTTCGGTTCCGACGTAGTACACGTATTGACTGATATAAAAATTCGGCTAGGTACTTAGACCGATTGCATGGTTCACACAGCTACGAAGCCCTAGTACACAAACTAGCGTTTGTACAACCATATTCCCGTGAAGCTAATTAACTGCTTGTTTGTATGCTAACAAATCCACAAACCACGTATTTTATTAGATGTTAGACGTTGACATTTTTACCATTTATTTTGTAAACTTCTAATATATAACAGAATGTAACCATAATTTATGTACGCTTTTCGGATTATAGTGTAAATTTCGTACGCCGTGATGCTCGCAATCGTCTACTGTTTGACACCTCTTTCAAATCGGTTCTCTGCAGTGGTTTCTTCGACCTATGCTTTTTTTTAGTTAAATTTACCTGTTATCTTCAAAATGACTTCATTTTTTCATTTTTCTACAATTAAGCTGTCTGTATTCGAACAGAGATCTTTGAATGATGAGATGCAATGTATTACAATAAGTTATTTATTTATTTGAAAACTAAACGCACAGTTCACATGAATATCTTACCACATTCTTTCTGGGATTTAGATCCCACCTGCTCCAGCCACATGTGAAGAACAAAATTGCCACAAACAGAAGGCAATTTGTCCCGATGGACCAGCTGTTGACGTACACAAACGAATGCAATTGTGTAGTCAATTTTTTCTGTGACCATTATTTTCTCAACTTAAGACTAATCGAAGAAAGTGAAAAACCTAACAAGATTTCTTTCGTTACATCAGCATCAATAAGACAGCGGTCTTGATAAACAGACTGTGACTAACACAACGTTAGCAGCAAGTTGTAATACTCTACGTCTCGATTACAACATTCCTGAGGAAGGTCAGCCGAGTTGGTTGAAACGGAGAGTATTACAACTTTTTACTAATGAGTAGTCGGGGATTTGGTTTATTTTCAAGTTGACCATCACTCACATTTGATCGCAGCGTTCGCATTCAGATAGAATTTCCAGCCAGCCTCTTTCGGTCGTGCCTAATGTGAGGTCGATGGCGCATTGGTTAACACGATCGCCTCATGATTGGAATGTCCGGAGTTCAAATCCCGGCCGTGGCAAGGATATGCACTACTGACGAGCTCTAATGAGAGCGAAACTCGAGTCTAGTGCCTCTTTTCGAAGAAGGCTGGCTTGAAAGTCTATCTGAATGCGAAGTCTGCGATCAAATATGAGTGATGGTCAACTTGAAAATAAACCAAATCCCCGACTACTCGTCAGTATTCTCAATCTGTTTATCAGTAACATGTTAAAACTGAAGCCGGAACTTTTCGACTTCATTCGTACTAAATTTGGTTCGAGGATCTCAGTGCAGCGGTCTCTTCAGAGTTGCTCTCATTCTGTCCTAAATACTAACTCAATCGCTTATGGTAATGTTAGCCAGGGCAACTTTTTCAGTGATGCTGCCAGCTAGAAATCTAAGTTGGGTTCAATGTGGTTTCAGTACATAAAACTTGATCCTACTTTTAATCAAGCAACTATTACAACCCTGGTTCTTCAAAATGTTATTTCCATGCTCGTTACTGCACTGGTGGGGAGTTATTTTTGGGTTGCTATCGTGATTGTCGTTCTCGTGAATTGTATACTGTCAGGCAGTATTGCCTGGAGTTCACTGGGGGTGACAGTAAGCAAACTGGGTAAAAAAAAGTACTGCTTCGTTTAGCCGACTAAACCATCAAACTCGCATTTTAAGCTGTGTACATTACCAAACATTCACCTCGCGATGTTTGATCTACCTGAAGGCGTGATTCTTGCATACCGGTACTGAACATGTTAAGCCTAGAATGTCACATGACAAAAACCCCTCTCATCTTGTCCTACCTCCCAAACTCCCAGCGATTTTTGCAGCAAATCTTTTGTTTGCCTTAAGTTTCTCTTGTCTTCAGTTCTCCTGGGACCTTACGATATTTGTTTTCGAATTGAATTTCCTCTTTATCTCTACCACGCCACATTCTTTTTAATGTCAGCCGGAGGCAGTTGTCAGCTTTGAATAATAGAACTGCACACTCACGATGTGATGTTCGTTTTCAGTCAGCATACTGTTGACTAATAAACTCACTTGTAACGTTCAAGCAATACTAACTGTAAGCAAATGAATAGCCTAATAAGGGCGGTTTTGAAGCATAATTATTGAAAACGTAACCTAAGGGCTCAAAATGCTTGGAGTTGTGTTACGAACATTAATTCGAAACAGTTACTGATGAGCAGACAGTGATTTGGTTTGCAGTTTTAATGAGTTCAGTGATTTCGACCTGTTTTGGAAGTCTTAATCGCGGGGTTATCGATTGGAGTTAACAGGACAGTTACTGTGTCTCCTCTCGAAACGATCGGGCAACCTGATCGTCACACACAAGCGAGAGTGGTTGAGCGTTCGGATTTCATAATTCAGTCGTGCCTGATGTGAGGTGAATGGCGCATTGGTCAACACGGTTGCCTCATGATTGGAATGGCTGGAGTTCAGATCGCGGCCGTGGCAAGGATATGCACTACTGACGAGCTCTAATGAGAGCGAAACTCGAGTCTATTGCTTCTTTTCGAAAGAGGCTAGCTGGAAAGTCTATCTGAATGCGAACGCTGCGATCAAATGTGAGTGATGGTCAACTTGAAAATAAGTTATGTGCCCAGTGTGGTCCATGGGTTTGGAACAAATAGGTGGTAGTGGGGGTCTGTGATGATAGATCATATGAGGTGGAAACGGTAAAATAAAGAATCAAATATAGTCTAGAAACCCTTTAGCCCCGGAAATGAAAAATATATCACACAAACCCTGAATTGCAACCAATCGCTGGCAGTGGACAGTGCCACAACAATTGAAGAGATAGGTGGGTTGAAATGGGTGAACTTACTGACGTGCTATTAGCAATCTCGGACTGATCTTGCCAATGGAAATCGGTCACGTGATTAAACCGCCATACCAGCGAGTTGACCAATCAGAATGGCACTCATGTGTGGCATCGGATTTGTTGTAAAGAGCAGTCAACTAAAGGAAGTGGCTTAGATACGTCCTTTGTTAGAAAGCTGGCAAATAACTGAAGTCAAATGAATCAGTCGAAAAGCTTCCACTTTGGAACCAACAGTATCTCCTCACTCTTTTATCGTTCCCAGTTTATAATGAATCCCGTAGAAAAACCTACATCATCCAGGTTATTCAATCCATCCTGTCCTACCCGTTTGTTCTCATGTCGAGAAATGTCAAGTTTGTAACAATGGGCATTGCACAGATCCCCAGGACAATACTCATCGTAGTTGATTTGTTAGGAAAAGTCAAGTCACCAGGGTTGAATAGGCTGTTGTAAAGAAGGGTGAGAAGAAATGTCTTTATTCCTGATCATCCGGTTGAAAGGCAATCAGAGCGACAGAATGGTTTATCTGTCCTGTCCGTAATATAGTCAACTGAACATTGCCTGATATAGTTTTGGGTGCCAGTTTTAATTCCTTCTCTAAAATACTGCATCGGTCCACACAGTGAGTATGATTCTGAGTATGTTTTGTTATTGTTGTACAACACAGTTTGCTGAAAGTACAACTGATTAGATGTCCATGCGATTGAAGAAACATAATCCAAATTGACTCAGGGGTGAATCACTGAAAATGGTTATACAGCCTCATCGAACAAGTCACTGAGGAAAGGAGTTTAGTAAGTGCATCACGATATGTCGTCATCTTCCTTCACTCTTATTAGTCAGTAAAACGAAAGCAAAAAGCTGTTTGTGATTTAGACACGTCAGTAGGCAACGAATAGAACGACCAAACAGTCATACTGTTTCACATAGGCAAGTAATTCCATTTCAACGAGGATGATTGCGTGGATTTCTTACGTGCATATATAAGGCCCATAGTGCAATGTTGTTAGGAGGTGTAGGTAATGATTTGCAGTATTTCTTTACTCTTAAACTAAACACGTGTTTGGTGGTTAAAGGGCTAAACTATTTGAAAAATAGGTTTTTCAACCCATCATATTGTTCTGGGAGGTAAATGTTTCTGATTGTGATCACTTGACAGCCAAATGCTATGAGAAATGCAATGAGAACTTTATATTTCTTTTGATGCATGCAAACGTTGAAGAAGTTGACTTTTAACTGGGCCTAGCTGACTTTTACAAAACTGATGAGTTTTACGTAATATTTGTGGAACTAAAAGCTGTTGATAAACAGTGATCTCGACCTGTTTTGGAAGTCTCAACCGCGGGGTTATCGATTGGAGTTAACAGGACAGTTACTGTGTCTCCTCTCGAAACGATAGGGCAACCTGATCGTCGCACACAAGCGAGAGTGGTTGAGCGTTCAGATTTCATAATTCGGTCGTGCCTAATGTGAGGTCAATGGGGCAGTGGTTAACACGGTTGCCTCATGATTGGAATGTCCGGAGTTCAGATCGCGGCCGTGGCAAGGATATGCACCACCGATGAGCTCTAATGAGAGTGAAACTGGAGTCTATTGCTTCTTTTCGAAAGAGGCTGGCTGGAAAGTCTATCTGAATGCGAACGCTGCGATCAAATGTGAGCGATGGTCAACTTGAAAAATCGTATGACTTTATCTCTCTAATTCTTACAAATTCTATATATTTTTCTACCATTCTAAGCAAATATCAGGTCCGACGTCATGTGTCTCTTTGAATTCTGTCCACTGCAACAGATCACCTGTAACAGACCGTCTCCCTAAGTTTCATTTAACCAACTCGTGAAATTAAGTGTTGGAGTTAACGAACATTCGGTATGTAATCTTGTCCGTATAGGATAACTTTCCTCGGGTTACAGTAACTCCGCCATTTACAAGGTCAAACGAATTAGCAACCCTATTTCTCTGAAATTTGATTGTCCCCGTCATACATATTGCTGTTTAACCTGTACCATCTCACCCAACGAACACAAATCTGTATGACCATTTCACTATCATCCCTTGGTCTAGTTCGACTTACTCCTCTAATACGGTTTTTCCAACCATCGACCTATACTGTGAACAGTACACATGATTGAGTTCGACACGGATTTGCGCTGTTTGGACCTTACAGTAAACCTCATTACGAAGAGAACGCAGTTCATGATGTGTACGACGTTATGAGAAAATGCGATCATTTGGATTACTGGACCGTTTGGATAAGAAGGCCAAAGCTGAAAGGAAAAGCTTGTTAAATTATTTCAAAGAAACTACAAAACGAGTTAAAGCCAAATCAAAGTGGATTCAGGAAATTTCTCTATGCCCTTTATAGGACGATACCGTTCAGTAGTTACACAAACATATTTAGCACACAAAAAATTTATTAATATCAGCTATCATAATTTACTATAAATTCATTTGCAAAGCTATCGGAATTCATCATCATCATCATCATCATCATCATCATCATCATCATCATCATCATCATCATCATCATCATCATCATCATCATCATCATCATCATCATCATCATCATCATCATCATCATCATCATCATCATTATCAGAGACAGCAACACATCAGTGGTTCACATTAATGCTAAACTGCCACACAACCACTATGAAGACGCAAACCCTATATAAGAAGAGGGGAAGGAAAACGGGGGACAGGAAGGGACCTAACTACTGAAAATGACTACGGCCATATTCAGACATACAGCATCAAGGTGCCTACACCTTGCAAACAAACAACCTGTGTGGGGGGGTAACTGATTGGCCATATGAACGGGTACAGTGCACATCTGCATGTCGAAATAATGTTTGCATGCAGCTTTTTAGCTTTAAAATTTTGATCACAAGTTTCTTCGGTGTGTTAGTGAAAAGCGACGTAACATCGAAAGAAACCAGTGCTTTTTTCTTGCTGCAAATCCAGGCTCGTAATCTGTCTCAGAAAATTTGCTGAACTGTTTTCGTCATGAATGCCATGGGCTAAATACGGTCAGAGAACACGAAACAGAAACTTCACTAGTTGGTATTTTAGGACCGTCCTGGATAAAACAGTTGGTCTGAATATTAGCTGATCTTTGTGGACCTTTGGTAGCCCGTATAATCGTGGCACTGGTCCCTCAATTGGTCTAAGGTCTTTAGCTTGTTCTTCTGTGAGTGATTTCTTTTTCTTCAGAGCTGTCACAGTTTTGGTGATTCGAGTCCTCAGACTTTTTGTAGGTTCTCCTGTGACATGTTCATACGTTGTGGAGTCTCTTAGAAGATCGCTCACTTTGTCTTCATAATGTTTTCTGTTCAATGTGGCTACGGCGTTGCTTTTGCCTGTGGGTAGAGCGATATATATATATATATATATATATATATATATATATATATATGAAACGGGCCTAGCTGAGAGCACTGAAATACATTTACAGAATGTGGGATATGGAATATGGTCGAAATCGAGCGGAACGACGTGCATGCTAAAAATTATTCAGCCATTATAGAATTGATGAGGCCTATAACGATGCATGCGGTTTCAGTAAGACAGGTGTTATTTTGGATCTGAAACGAATGTGGATGTCCAAGAAAAACAGACCGGGAACAAAATAGCCTAGGGGAGAGTACGCATATCTTCATGAAACAGTGAAGGTTATCCCGTTTCCACATGCCTATGGGATTTATAGGAAACTACTTATGCGGACAGCTGTTTTGAGTCATTCTCAACGGGCTTTTACGATTACACAGGGTACAGACAATTTATATATAGAAATTAGAACAATTCTAGCAGGTCACTAAAAGTCACAAATGTGGAGCAGATCATAGTCTAATTGAGAAGCTCGGGTGTATTGATCAGTGCGTGAGAGTGTCACATGTGCCTGTCATGAGGCACGCGTTCGTCGGTGTCAAGTGGTCCACGCTTGTCTGAGTTTCAAGCGGTTGTGCTATAACTGGCCATAGATGCCATAGATGTTTCTGGACGCACATACAGGAGACGTAGAGTTTGACGGTTTCGGGCGTTGACGACAGTCGCACTCTGACGGCTCTGGATTAGGTTTTATAAACATTGTAGGTAACCTAGAGCATTTCTTCAGGCCGTCGCTCATGACCGGTGTCAATTAAGTAGGAACCAGCCTTACTTGAAATGGGTTTTCTCGAACCACTGTGAAACCATTTTTGGAGGTCTTTACGAATCCTTTTCGACGGCCACCTTATGGTAATGTCAACATGACCGGCTTTAAAACAAAAGGTGAGAGAATAACCACGAAATGGCGAAGAAAACTTAGACAAGCTATCTTTGAGTTGTGACACAAGTACCGAGCAGGTATTGCACGACAAAATGACCCGTGCTTCAGGATAGGCACTCTCAAATGCAATACAAACTCGGTGGGTGATAATCTCACCTGTAACTTCATCCCTATGGAATAGAATGATAAAACAAGCTTTTTATCCACCGTTTAAACAAGTTCATGTCTCACTGATAGCTGTACGTTTCCATTCAAGATTCATTGGGGGTAACCATTTTGGCCTGGCGCGTCGAGAAATGCTGGGGTTCATCCAGTAGAGTATCTTTCGATTCCGCTTGGTAAACAGCAAACCAAATTCCGTCTGTATTTCAAGGGAACAGTGCAAGTAGAGTGCGTGTACTAGTCAGTCCACGTCTTATCCTATGAAATTACATTCGAAATAATCTATCGATTCTACGGATTATGGTAACATCTAAAAGCCATAGTTGGTTGTTCGTCTCTAAATCGACGGTAAATACACTGTTGGAATGTGCACGACTGAAGTCAGTTGGTAGAATGTGCGTATGGTCGTTCTCACCAATCAGACGAGATATACCGTCCATATGGGGCTTATAGAAAGAACAGCTATCGACGACGTGATGTAGTTTATACGGATTTTTCTACTGAACTGAAAACGGACGTTTGGTGTGCAGAATAGTAATGGCTCTTTTAGTGTGGTAATGGGAATGCTGAAATGGGTTGACTGTTCTCAGTGTAAACGCAGAGATAATCAGCAGTTTCTCTTAAAAGAAAGTTTGTGAGTAATGGGGTTACGTCCAAGGAAATCATTTTATGATTCTTCATATCTGCCGCGTCGACCAATTCAAAATCGTGTTCTAAATTGAATGGAATCAGTTGTTCTGTGATTGGTTTCGCTGGTTCCACCAGCCACCCGGCTAAGGCATGACGCGAAGAGTTGCATAGATCAAGAATTGGTCATGAGAGTAATCCGTCTTTCCGAACTTTAAGGAGATCACAGAAGCTTGGAGTGGCAGTCTCTGATGGTCTCATGTGATCAGAGGTGCGTGCGTCAAGGTAATGTGATCGTTTCCTGTCGTGAAGTGACTTTGGGTCATTTCTTCTCTATGGCCATCGTTTTATCCTTATCATTGTCCGTCTTAGTAAACTGTGATCTGTCGAAGAGGATAGATGGCAGTTTGTCAACATAATTGGTTTTATCTAATGGAGCAATTCCGGATCATTTGTCTGGTTTCGTCAGTAGGATGTTCTTTTTCGTTTGCAGCTCCCTTATGACGTCTAACTGTTCCCGCTTTAAAGGACTGTACTTTGGTACCTTGTTATTCACTTACTTACGGGATGTACTCACCACAGCAGATTTGCAATATTCCGCGTTAAATCCTGAAAGTGGCACGAGTCCATCCAATTTCTGATGCAGGCTTTCAACCTGAACTTCAGAGTCTAAACACGTAAATTCTGATCTCGGACAGTAAAAGTTGGGGGCTAGCATTAACACTTCTAACACGGTTCGACGCAAAATGACAGGCGAATAATTGTTAACTTAACGTTCCTGATCGTTAGGAAACTGGGCTTTCAGTTTGATGGGGTTCAACTGATTAATCTGTTCTTTTCCACTTGCCTTTGTTGTTCAATTTGTAAATACTGCTCAAACACAAACACCTCCATTCTCGGAAGTAATTCGGCAGCGACCAAAACAATTGAGACCGATTACAGATTTATTAATAGACTTTTGCTAGACATGCTTCTAGTTCGTTTCTGGCACAGTGTTGCAAAGACCTGGTCGTGGACTGTATGCTACACCGACAGAAATCATTGTAGCAAAAATCCAGCAATTCTCTATTATCGATACGCTCATTGAGAAATCGTACAATGGCTTTTACTTCTCTGATCTTGGCGCCAAACTTTATGAGCTCCTCAAGTTGTTTTACCACCACCGGTCCATGGACTACTTCAGTGGTTTTCACACTCTTAAAGAATTCATAAAAAGTCAGTCATTCAAACAGGTGTTTTCACTATTCCTTATTGAACTTTTATAGTCTTATAGGGTACGTACGATTTGCATTTGAAAATCATACGGGGCTGAAAAAGATTTCAGATGCAAAACGTAAAACATGACTTTTTTATCTTTGTAAAAAAAACAATTAACATGACCAGACCATGTTAAGTTGTGGCTCAACGTGACAGGTAAATAGTTGAGAGACTGGGATCCAGGAAGAAACGTCTTTTCAATTTATATTCGGTGAACAGAATAGCTACCCGGTGGATTGGTCCTGTAAGTAGGGCGCGTGCGTTGGAATAGATGAACAAGTTAGCAATGGCATTCCCCAAGTCAAGAAAGAATGATATTTCCGAATGTTGAACGACAAGGCAGATAACACCTGCACAACTGAACAGAAACGAATGCATTCGAATGGACATGAGGTTCATATAAGAGGGAAAGAAAACTAGCGAAATAATTGCGTCCTGGGGAACGCCCGAATTTCTGACGAATGAAAAAGAAGCTTGGCCGGTTAAACCAGTAAACTGAGAACGATTGAAAAATATTCACCCAACAACATGATGTGAGATAATTTGACAACACACTCATTGAAACGAAACATTACTTGCCTAT
Source organism: Paragonimus westermani (assembly GCA_008508345.1). NCBI lineage: Eukaryota > Metazoa > Platyhelminthes > Trematoda > Plagiorchiida > Troglotrematidae > Paragonimus > Paragonimus westermani. Next base: position 63,691 of record QNGE01002667.1, read on the forward strand.
TGATGCCCTAGAAAGCATTGCTGTAATCAAAGAAACAGAGTCAAATTGTTTTGCAGTCGCTCTGTCGAGTTTGACAAAATTGGGATGGCAAGACAGAACAGTGTGCGATCTGATGTGAAACAATGTAGTTAGTGCGAGCAATTGAACGTTGGGGGAGAATTATCTCGGGAAACTTTGACACTGTCTACTCGCATGTAGTTGATCGGAATTTATATACGCTTTTCTTACGTGCTGGTGTGATAATTTCAGTTGCATCATTTCTGTGTACACCGAAGTGCATTCAATGAGGATGGACTTATCGGTTACAGACAGAGAATGAAGAGTCATTAAATGAAGTTTTAAAATTACGGCTCGGTTTTTCAAAACCACAAAAGGATTTTTGTATCAGACGACTGACACTAGGCAACTTCTTTATTACTTCTAAGGTTTCTCGACAACTTTTCCCATCCAACAAGATTTGTGTGTACACAGCGGATTTTTTAACTTTTCAATAAAACCGACTCCGCTGACATGTGAGTTTTCACCTGATGAGGTTTTGCAAAAACAACAGATAATAATCTTCAAGTTGACCATCACTCACATTTGATCGCAGCGTTCGCATTCAGATAGACTTTCCGGTCGTGGCAAGGATATGCACTACTGACGAGCTCTAATGAGAGCGAAACTCGAGTCTAGTGCTTCTTTTCGAAAGAGGCTGGCTGCAAAGTCTATCTGAATGCGAACGCTGCGATCAGATGTGAGTGATGGTCAACTTGAAAATGAACCAAATCCCCGACTACTCATCAGATAATAATCTCACAACACGTACGATAAGTGTTTTCAAGTAAGAACAGTTCAAATAACTTTTCGATTATCCACAATGGAGAGGAAGTTGAAGATGAATAGTAACTAGGCAAAAGTTTGTTACGGCAAACACTTCCCCTAGTCTATCGATGTTTTCAAGAAGACATTGTTGTTGCTTTAGTTTGTTATCCGAGCACGGAGTTAAATACCGATGGTGAGCCTTACTATAAACAACAGCAGATAGCATAACAACTCTGTGGTCCGAATTAACCAACTGCGATTGTTCTCCAACAGTAAAACGTCTGAACTATTTACAGAAGTGAGATCAAGGTGGGCTTTCATTCTGATAGGGAAAGAACCAATATTTTGTAAAATGAGTGTCGTTAGGAAGATGGTGTCAGATTGGTTGAAATCACCGGGAAAATGCGTCAAGAAGCGTCTAGACAGAGGCAGCAATGAAACAAACGTTCTATCGAGAAGGGACTGAGATGGGCAAAGGCATATTTGTATTCTACGGGTTCTACAGCCTATTCGATAATGCACAGGCAATAGTGATCTGATCGACAGTAACAACTGTAACTTCATCTGTTATGATTTTGAACGTACACTCTTAATTAAGTTCATCGACTCCAACAACCCGCTGAGTTCTGTATGGGAGATAACCTGACAGACACTGTGGGAGAGCGAGCAGTTTCATCAATTCGAGTCCAGCAATCAGGCCTGTAAGCCGATGAATTCAATCTACGTGTCAATGGAACCTTGCTGGAATTATGTGCTCAGTTTCTGAAAGACAGTCAACCTAGTGACATTGCGCCCTTTCTCTTAGAACTCAAAACGGATACCAAACGTGATAAAGCATTGAAAATCACTAACTACAGTGGCTCGTGACTGAAATGATGTGGTTCCGAAGGTAGACGAGTTTATTTAAAAAATGATGTGACAAATTGTTTTGTGCATACCGTCTAATGAGGGCCACAATTTGATCGTAAATTCCGACAGGATGTTTACACGTTTCTTTTGATGTTGTTGTGAACGCCACCAATTAAGTCAACTCAAATGCACTTCAGCAACTATTTCCTTCCAACAGTTTTGTGAGAAAAAATGGTTCAGTTTCTACAAATCTGTCGTCACATACAAAACTTCGATGGTTATCATAAGAAAACTATTTATCACATTATGTGACAGTATTGTCTCAGTTCTAACTAACAATCCGGCTGGAGAACAGAACGATGTTCCTATACGTACCACACTTTGTCCAAAAAATGCAGCCAGTTACAGATTCTTCCGAAGAAATCAATGTTGATTTCTATGGAAGACCAAATTTATTTTGAAGTAGATTTGAATGTCATCAATCTCTGTAACTTTCAGCCTATTACTGTATTGTAAGTTGATGACCTACATATGTGTCTCGAACTCTCGAGTCATTCGTGTTGTGATAGGCGGTAGCGGTTCAGCTACCACTGTTGTCAGCCAAGTGCTCGGATGGCGCAAAGGGTGTATATTCGGAAAGCCAATGCACGGGTTGTGCGTTTCAACACGACAACAAACAAATTCACTCACTGTCGTACAACGCTGATCTCAAAACTTCGCGGTTGCCAATGTCCAGTTCGTCTATTTACCGAGAACCATTTCACACCAGGCTACACTCTGATGTTCCTTCTTGTACTTTTCTCGCGCCTACTTCAATGTCAAAACTCATGCTTCTGCCTCGCCACTAAATAGTAGTATTGTGAGTAGTATAGAGCGGTCGTTCGTCCTCACTACACTCATACATATGGTCGAAATTCCAGGTTCCATGATGAATCCGTTTGCTGTTAAAAAGAATAACTCCTCACAGGATTGTGACAGCTCAATTTCGATTTAGATTAGTCGAAATAAAATCCTCAATCAACAGTTACCTTGTCAGTAAAGTCCTATGACCTGACGATTTGCTAACCTTGATTTTTACGACTTCTTAGCTCGTTAAACTTAAGCTACACACATCATACAGTATTTGGACACAATGCTCATTTGGGGCGAGGGATGAGATGGTTGATGGATCAGGATTTAGTACTGTCGAAGATAAAACACTTTAAACAATTAGCTCGTCTGTGGAAGTTCTTGCTAAGTTGAAAGGTGAACTAAGTTTACACAATGGCTGTATTTTTTGGGATTCCCGAATAATCATGGCGCACAAGGTGCAACAGCAGTTGCTCGAAAGATTGCACGGTGTCCATCCGGGAGTAAAGAGAATGAAGACCGTGGCGAGAGATTACTGCTGGTGGCTGAATATTGATTTGGATATCAAGCGATCTCTGAAATCATTTGAAGTACACCAGAGATATCAACGTAATAATCCTTCTGGACCACTGCATCTTTGGTGTTAGCCGGGGATACCGTGACAGTGACTAAACGTGGATTATTCTGGCCCGATTAATGACCTGATGTATGTGCTTATAAATGATGCCTACTCTAAGTGGATCGATGTTTATCCCGACGCACATGCTGGCTCGCGGTCTACGCTAACCAAAACTCGATCTTCGTTTGCGATATTTGGAATACTTTGAGTAATTTGTACTGACAACGGGGCTACTTTCATCAGTGAGGATGTCTAGCAATTTTTGCATAATAATGGTGTGCACTGCGTGAAGTCTGCATCATACCATCCTGCATCAACCAGGCTAAACTTGCAGTTCAGACTGCCAAATAAGGCCTTCTCAAGCAGCACTCTAAAAAGGTACAGACCAAACTAGATAGACTTTCATTTGCATACCGAACAACTCCAACTGAGTTGACAGGAAAATCCGCTGTAAAACTGACGTTTGACAGTTAGTTATAAACAAACTTAAGTGTATTTTTCTCATTCTTCGCAGTTACATTGTAATGAAACGGAAAAAGATGTATCTAAAACCAAGCAACAGAAAGGAAGTACAGCTGAAAGAGTCGGATTCGGTTTATACTGGGTCGACTGATGAAACAGTTTGGTAGCCCGCTATACTAAGCACCATTACGGAAAATAATTCCGACGTGCAGTTGACCGACGGTAGTACTGTTCATCAACATTCAGACCATGTCCAACATCGCACTAAACAGGCGTTTGGACCGAACAAGTTAACAGAGAATACTGACACACAGATGCAGACTAGCTGTTCCCACCCAAGGAGCAACCACAGGTATGCCAGTGGAGCTCCGACGGTCACAACTCGGGATTACTGTTATGTGCGAATGAATGTTCGTGTACGAGGTGGTATTGAAGCATATACCTCTTTCGTTGACTTCCTGAATAACCAATTAATGTGTTACCCGTGTCCTCGGCTCAAGATACTATTTCCAAAGTGTTGTTCCAAATCTTCAGTCTGCAATGCTTGGCGATTGACCCCGTTCCCTGAAAATCATCAACCTAAATGATTTTTATACAAACATCTTATTAACTTGAAGATATCTCACACAGTCATGAAGTCAGAGCCGCTCACACGAGATAAAAACGAGTTAAACGTATGCAAAACATCTCCACTGACAGCACCATTAGGAAGCCTTATGTGCAAGGCGAAACCCTGAAATGAAGGTGCTGTGTGCCGGGCGGTTTCATGAAAATGAATCATACCTGCAGTAGTGTCGCCTACTCACCATGAAGGACCCTGCTAACTGCCCGCATATAACACAGCAGTGTGCGGTGACTAACATGCATTGTCGCAACATATACACGTATTTCTTCTCCGCGTGTGTGCCGTGCAAGTGTCTACCTGAGTCACAGACAAAGGTGGAATTAAGTGAACAACGCGGTGACACGGTAGTGCTCATTCACGAACTAATCAACCTACCTGGGCACAAGAGAAACACGGAATTGATATCATGTTCTAAACTAGCATTATCGAACAAGACTTATGATGAAATGAACCAGCGCTCACCGTCTGGTATGACGTGAGTAAAAGACAGACTGACAACTTGTTTAGCGCTGAGATGGAGCGTGCCTACACCTTTTGGGAAACAGCCGAAAGACTGTTATCGTGAATGTTACCACTGACAGCTTTGCTTCTCTGTCGTTTGAATGTGTTGGGCTTGCAAATATTTCTTTCCCTGATCCTGTATTGCAAGAAAAGTGGCTTGGACACGCTGTCCACCTGTCGATTCGAGGCCGTAGAGCAACAGAGATTCGATAATATACAATACTTGTATAAAAGTTGACAGGTGTGAGATGAAAAATCAATCTTATATACGTAACAGACTGGGCGTTTCTGTGCTATTCCTGAAGAAATCGGTAACATCTATCGTGCTACTGATGACAGAACCTTAAAACTCTCTGTACAGGCTTATAAAGTTAGAATATTTAACAAACAGCGACTGCCAGGAGCTCTGCATTATATTCATTTAGAAGAGTTTCGAAATCTACTTATTATGGTTAAACAGTGGTCATCTGGCTGTTTCAAGGATTTTGTGATACCTCCGGGGATACCGCGATTCAAAGTAAGAAACTTGGGGTCCACAAGATTATTCGGAACATGGCTAATAGTGGTCAATAACCGATTGTGTTTTGATGACCAAAACGTCGTTCAGCTTTTTTATTAATGTGAATTATCATCCAAAAGACGGATAATACGCTGAAATCAACATGACGGTCGATCACCGGATTAGTGTTGCAAGATTGTAGTCCGTCCACCAAGGTACCATCGTGTTATAAACCCTTGAAAAAATACACTGCTTCCTCCCTGGTGTAGTAAGGAACTTAGTAGAAATCGGATCCTCCCCTTGGTAAAAATTTAACGAAGAATCTTGGCCTCGAGAATAACGTGATTGTCTCCGTTAATAGCTTACAAGACAAACCAAAAGATGGGTGCGGCAAACACATTTGTTTCACTCCAAGTGCATGTACGTCAAACAGAAAATTACAAGGTAGTGGTATGATGCACAGCGACCCCAAACATTATTGAAACAGAAGAACGAAGGACAGTCACCCTAAATAGTAGCTGAGGTCACTAAGTCATCAATAAGCATGGCGGAATGAAGTTCGAACAGTTGAAAAAATAGCGAGGATTGCCTCTCGACTATTCAAGACATTTCCGCTCATTCTGATTGGGTAGAATCGTTCACTCGGGGAAAAGGCAGTTTTGGATGGAAAAATGTATTCCCAAACGCATCGAAGTCTTCCAACTGATATACTGTAGACACATTCGCAGACGCACGCCGCTGAATAATACAGGTTGTGATTGTTGCCAAATCGTCTATGGTTTTGCGATGCACTGTACATTTTGGAGGCCCTGCCTGAGCTGAAATAATTTCCGAGGACGACGGGGATATGGTATTTGTCTGACTTGTTCAGTAGCGTATGTTTCGAAACAAACAATGTCAGTACATCAGAACAGTTGGTGAACATCAGCAAAAGTGTACCGGCTAATGGAGAGTTGCCAGAGGACTGGGACGGAACGTTCTGTTCAGACAGTCTTACAAATGGAAATGGAAAGGAGAACAATACATAAGCCAAAACAATGAACGAACTTTCCGCCCAATTTGCATGTTAAAAAGTTATATCGTTTGTACTTTGTACACACATATAGCTGCCTGTTACAGTCTATGGGAGTATTAGTCTTCAGTGTCTGTGCAACTTAAAACAGTAACCAAAGAAACAGAGGTGTGCTTCAAATCTTGCATATTTTACTGACAACCTATTGTCGAAAGCACGAGGCGGTGCTGTTGTGGTGGCAGGCCGTGAATGTTTCTCTAACACAATCAAATAAAGAGGTTTTCTTGTTAGATTTCCTGTTTCTTAGAACGTATGTTATTCCAATGATACTTTGGCATAGAAATGTAGGTTTTATGAGTTTACAGCAGTTCTGTGTATTAATGTTACTCGTAGATCAGTTGCACTGTCGCGTATCCTAACTTCCCAACTACTGGCTCATATCTGATCCGGCACTTCACCTGGCAGGAAACAGCCTGTGGTTTCAAAATCGGAAACATTACATTATATAACCCACACTGATATCCAATTGTTCATCAGAAGTTTTTTAAAGGTTACCACTGACTTGTGTGCACAGCTTTCGCGTTCCGCTGATTCCGATCGCTATGGAGTGCTTGACATGTGTTTCGTTCTCGATATGTTTCAAAAACTTGATGTGTTTCATAAAATTCTGTGCCCACCGTATTTTTCATTCTGTTGGCCACGTTTGACCACCGCGTCAAGTAATCCACTGTCACCAACTATTGTACTGTTATCATGTGTCCAAATATCTTCTCAGGGGCCTTGAGAAAAGATGCTTGTATACCTAAATGATGCCATTTTTGAGGAGCGGACACTATATAGGCTGAAAAGAAGCTTAGCGTTTCCAGCCACAAAGGGATCAGTGCCATATTCTGTTCCGCCATACTATAGAAGAAAACGACCATCTCTATGAGTAACCCAGAACTACATGCATATAGGGTCGAAAAATCACTCTTTTCCAGTCATATATCAAATGTGGAAACAGTGAAAGAATGTGACTGTTCGATTGCCCAGATTGTTTCAAATATTCACTCAGATTGCTGAGGTCGAGTGGTCACGACGCACACGATGACTAACCTTACATCAAATCGCAGATTGCGACACCCGCGTAATCCATGCTCAGCAAGGTCAACGCATGTCTGGATTTAAATGTCCTTTTAGCTTGCTCCATTAGTGATGGATCCCAGACGCGCGTAATTTTGGGCTCAAGATAGCGTATTGCGTGCGTGAAACAGTGAAAGGTGGGTAGCCCGTACGGCAAACCGCTCCAGCACACGCACGTGCGTAGACGACACTTATAAGGGCACAGCCTGTCCGAAAATCATAGCGGATACTCCGTATGAGAAACCTGTATCGAATTCCTACGCGAATTAAGTTTCGTCGCGGTGCACGAAAGGTTGTTGAAACTCTACCACCCACACGCGGTGTACAGCTGAGAGGAAAAACGACATGCGAGTCTCCTACGCACGTACTTGACCTCCATACTTACGGTTATTTTAGGTCAAGCACTGTTATGGGGCTATTTGGAAATGCCACGCTTCCAAAAGGTGGTAACCACGTCCGCAGCTATTACGCGAGGCTTAAATATATTTCTTATATCTAATCGCGTCTCTCTCTTGCACACGAGAGACGAACCGTTCGTCAGAATCAGGTGCGTTTTGGCACTGTTGCTACTGGACACGATCGAAAGGAGAACGAAAGTTAGACATATCTTGCCCACCGTGAAGGTAGCTTGTCTAGGCGTTGTAGAGTTGGGTAGCTTTCTAGGTACACGACAGCTCGAATATGCTAATCTGATTATACTTTGAAGACTACCCTGGTGACTGATCGTCTTACCAGTGATGGTATATTGGACGGTGAATTTCAAAAAGGGTGCAGTTGGCGACATAATCCTCATCCACTTTGCGTTTACTACGGAAATTTCATCCAAATAAAACTGACTTTATTGCCAGACGATAAAACTTCCGAATATTATAGCTTCACATTAGGAAAGGATACAGAAGAAACTTTATCATTACCCAACAGATGCTCCATCATGAGTATACGAGAAATCCAAAGTCAAACAGAAACGGTCAGTGTGGATGTCGCAGAGAGAACAGAGAAGTTTTTAAGTTTAATTAATCCAACTGGCATCAGCCTACTGATTAGTCGCAATTGTGTGGGAAATATTCTCATTCAGTTATTCAATTAAAAGTGGACGATATTTCGAGAGGAATGCTAAAAAAAACTGTTTCTTTTCTACAGACTACAATTAAAGTAACATTCATCAAGACAGCAAGAAGACATACATTGCGAGATGCAAGCACACAAGGTTAAGTTCAGCTAACATAGCATCAAAGCGATGTTGGGTTTCTATAAACTTGTGAAGGTTTTCAAGAGTTAGATAACTCATTACCATTCCTAGACGTCCTTATTTCTAGGCGCTCAGACGGTACACTCAGTAGGTCTGTTTATCGAAAAGCCACATGGAGTGGGCAGTACCTACAGTTCGCTTCATTTACGCCGGTGGCTTACAAACGTAGTTTGGTACGAACTGTTTTTCACCGAGCAAGGAAACTGTGCACGGCCGACAGCCTACAGTCTGAGGAGGAGCTCTTAAAGAATGTTCTGTTCACGAATGGATACCCGGCCAAATTTATTGAAATTTATTGCAAGGAGCGAGTGACTGCCTCCCAACCACAGTTAGTGCCGAAGAAACAGGTTTTTATCAACCTTCCTTACACAGGTGACCACAACGTTACCGACGTAAGTCGAAAGTTGAAATCTGTCATTGCTCGCACATATCCCGCGGCGGAATTGCGCTTGTTACTCTCCACCCGTAGGATGAGCCTCCACTGCCCCGATCGTTCTTCTTCGGAAAACTCTGCCTCTCACGTTATTTACCAGTTCACCTGCAGTTGCGGTGATTCTTACATCGGCAGAACGGACCGAAATTTACGACAGAGGAAGGCGGAGCACATTCCCAAGTGGCTAGTGCAAACAATGTTTCAAGGTGGGTCAGCATACCAAAACTCAAACAGAAGTCCGGCGTCTTCCATCGCCAAACACCTAATCGCAACAGGTCATGTAGTTGACCCCGACACTTCATTCACAGTCCTATTGCGCAATCGCGACCCTAGACTGTTAGCGTTCTCAGAGGCAATGTTGATCAAGCGTCACGCACCGGCCCTTTGTTGGCAAAAGGTACTGACGCAATCAATTTCGTTGCCGTGGCAGTGAAGCCTGATTGAAACCAAGTGAAGTTCGTTCATTTCATTGTTTTGACGCTACGCGCTTAACCTATATAACCGAATGTTTTATGTAACCGACTGATGAGAATAAACGAAATGCTTGCACCTCGCAATGTATGTCTTCTTGCTGTCTTGATGAACTGGATAAAGGGAACTCAGTGTTTCAAATTTTAAAGTAACATTAACGCCGTCGATATAACGATGATCGTATTCTCATTAAATTGAGTGAAATATTTTTCATAATAACGCATAGTCCAGGTGGTGTCCCTCTCCGAATCCTGAACATCACTATGGAATAAACAGCTAATTTCATCCCGTCTCGACTCATGAAGTCCATACAACAGTGGGTGGAATTCCGACCGAACACTGGGAAACTTTCGGCTAATCCGTTCTCATACAGTCAAGAACATTTGAACACACTGGACTGCACTCATAGTCACTATGCCCGTGGTTTGGCGAGCCGGCTATTGTCGATGAGACTCACCCAACTGATCGTCGAATGCCTCACTGCACCCAGTACACATTAGTTGACCCAGTACTAATGTGTATTGGCTGTGATCAACCCGACAAAAATGCGCAACATTGTGATTATTTCAAACGATTGATTCCCTTAATAACCTTGAATAGCATAATGATATCGGGTAGACCATGTGATTTTCGTCAGAGTGACATTTCTCACATTCTAATAACACGCGAACGTATAATTTTTATCAAGTGGACTATGATCAACAGAGCGGAAGTCACGGATTAGCGGATTAGACAGGCAGGATGGATGGAAAATATAAGAGTTACTAGACGGAGGGGATAAATTCTAGGATCACCGCGAAATCAGTAAAAGTTGTTTGTTAGGTGCGAAATGTAGACTACGGTGTTCACTGGAGTAGACGTCCGTTCACGCCAACTCACAAATGTGGATGAGCTGATGAGTAGGCATCCAAATTTTCCCGTCGTTTATCAGCCTTGTCCACCCTATCATCACAATTGCACATGTTCTTCACTAACATGCAAGTGGTCAGCTGTCTCTCAACATTGTTCGTGTTTCACCTCTTGATAACGTGACTAATGAATCACGGTTTTAAGCAGTACCGTCCCATCTTGTCTTGACTAATTCCAATGTAATGTTTCTACCATGGCCTGAGAGTTAGACATTGAGAGAACGTTCTGGCAAAGACGACATGTTTACACTGTATTAATAAAAAATGCTAGCTCGAAATCTAAAGTGACTGCATTGGGCATAAACGGTCGTCATGCTCAGTTATCTGCGAGAAATTTACTAGATGACTATGCAGATCATTTGAACGACGCGGGCTACCGTCGAACCGCATTCACGCGAGAATGACCGATACGTGAGTGGGTTAGGGAGACAAATTGTCTATCGAGGTGATAAACGGGAGAAAAGTAATTCTAAATTCTTAATACATGGTAAATGATTGGACGAAGTTTATCAACAACAGAAGAGCTGTAGCTGGGTTCGTGGTTGCGACCTCCGGACAGACGAAACAGAACATCCTGAGAGACAGCCACTGAGGCTCCCGCCAAACAACAAACGACCCACAGGGAATACGTTGGTACATGCGACCAGTTCTATGAATTAATTATTTGAGAAAGCATCGGAATTGTGGACAGGAGTTTCATTCAGGTATACTGGCACACCATGTGTTGCAATGAACAAATCAGGACTAAATTTTCATTCCTACAGAATATCTTTAATTCACTTCTTGGTATACGTGGGCGGCCTCCATCTGGTGCCCCCAAATAGGTAGATTATCGATCTAACTTGGTCTCTCATGAATTAGTTCGACAAAAGCAGATTGAACCGGTCGATTATCGTCATTTCTAACATAATCCGGTGGAGCAACGAACTGACGATATTTACACAGATGGGCTCACTCAGTGTGACATTTTACGATTGAATGCAAAGACCGCTTGTGTTGTTGTTGAGGTAGTTAATATCGTGAGCACCAAAATGAACTAGTTTTCAAAGCAGTTCATTAAAACAATGGTTATCACTTTTGGGGGTTACCTTCACGGAATTCAGTTTTCACTTGCATTGGTTTGGATTGGTTTTCCACAGACTCGTTCGAGAAATAAAACTGAGGCTACATTCAATGTTCCATTTGATATTTGGCGCATTTCTCACCTATGGTTTTAAGGCTCAGTTGACATGGTCGAACGTCGTATGTGTCCCCATAGCGACACTATTTTGAAATTTCATTATTCCGCTTCATACCGAAGTGCCATACGAACTCCATACTCACCATCCGGTTTAGGATAGTTCAAGGTCCCATTCACTTTTGACAGGCTTTCTACGACGTCACGATCTCATCACAATTTGTATACGCTATCCATAAACAAAGATTATTATGGGGGGACAATAAGGACGTAAGAATAACTCAAAAACACGTTCATGAACTTTATACGGATACACGTATATTTCATGGATAGTATAATGATCATTGCTAAGAGTAACACAGATTTAGACCGGCTATAGTTAAGCTACTGCACCCGCACACCAGGAACGCGATAAGTGGTCGTTCATCTAAAGGCCAGCCGGAACGGTTGCATCGAACTCTTGGTTGCTTTTGCCTGTTTGTATAACTTAAAGGCAAACCATTAATCCCATCGCTGAAGAAAATTATTCATGGCAATCACACGAACAACTGAGATTTCGCTAATAGAGATGAAGCATTCAAGTGTGTAGCCTGTGCACTGACCCAACTAACGGAAAAGCGAGGTCATCGAAGACTCAATCACATTCCCACCTCGATGCCATCTGAGTGAGTTTGAATGACACATTTCCGACTGGGCTTTCCACGCACATGAGCGAGCAGGATTGTTGGTATCAGGCTTAGCCTGTGCCACTCAGAATAACAACCTAAGTTGGACAGACAAAAACAAGGCTATCAACCAACGGACAATCGGTCTGAGCAAACCGTTAATTGATCCCCCTAAACTAGATCAGATTTGCCTACCTGTTACTAACCCTTTTGTCGTTTGTTCGTTTTGTCAACGACACAGAGTGTAAATAAAAAATACCACTAATTTCTTCCCCATTATTCGTAGTGGGCTTGTGAGTGTTGAGTTCCTACAGTTCTCTTTTCTATAGTTTTAAATTAATTCCACCTGTGTATTGACCCTCAATAATCTTTGTTTATGGATAGCGTATGCAAATTGTGATGAGATCGTGACGTCGTAGAAAGCCTGTCAAAAGTGAATGGGACCTTGAACTATCCTAAACCGGATGGTGAGTATGGAGTTCGTATGGCACTTCGGTATGAAGCGGAATAATGAAATTTCAAAATAGTGTCGCTATGGGGACACATACGACGTTCGACCATGTCAACTGAGCCTTAAAACCATAGGTGAGAAATGCGCCAAATATCAAATGGAACATTGAATGTAGCCTCAGTTTTATTTCTCGAACGAGTCTGTGGGAAACCAACTTAGATCTGTCTGTCTAATCCGTTAATTCGTGACTTCCGCTCTGTTGATCATAGTCCCCTTGATAAAAATTACAGGTGATACGACATTGCATACTTGCGAATAACATTCGTGGTATTATGCATTCGGAGCTGAGTACATCATCAGCGTTCTTCACCTCAGGAAGCAGATACGGATGAAAATGAATCAACGAGTTTAATTAAAAACCCTTTGTTCTGTTTGAAGCAATGTGTCTGCAGACGTAGAATAGTTTTGCGTGGTTTTTCATGCGGAAAACTTGGAAGCTAAGCAGTCCACACGAACGCAAGTTTTAAGCACAGTGTAACTTGAGCGAGAGTTAACCGGTCTATCGATTCATTGTGTGTGGGCTTCACAAGTTTTGTGATCAAAATACAATCCCTATACGGATGTCAGACACATGCAGCTTAGCCCATTCACATATGGGTGATGGTCACCTGTCTTACTTGATCCGATTAGTTTAAATTTGTTACCACTTATTCCAAAGAAACTTAAGTCTGTCTGTTCCGTGAGTTCTGTGAACTACAAAACAGCGGTTGTGGTCAGTTGATGTCACAGCATGAATAACAAGCGTCTCGCCACTAGAAGAATTCAGTCTTCACCATGATTACACTCAGTAACTGGACAAAGACCTGCCTTCCACCTCAGCTCGTTAAACAGCTTGTTTTGTGTTGCTCGTCTTATGCACATTTGGAATGAACGGAGAATCTACATCGACAAGTTGATGGCGTCGCGATGGACCTGTTTCGCAGTGTAACACACACTGATATTTTCAAGATAAGAATGAAATATGAGCAACTATGTGCGACCAAAGAAACGTTCAGTAGTCATTTCATCGCTGCCTAAGACAACACTGTGCTGTTCTTCCCAGTCAATGTCGATTTAAATAAGTACGAACGAGTCATTCAATTAAACGAACAAATCCTTTCATTTCATTGTGAAACTGTAAATGAACGAGTACCTTCACTTGCTTAGTGTGAAAATGAACTAGGATTACGAAAATATCTGCTTAACGGATATACTGGAAGACAAAGGGCGGTTCAGAATCCGTTTTAACAGCAAGCTTCCCCCACATTAACAGTTAGTGCTTATACTTGTTTCAATTACCCTCTGTTGTACGGTGGAAAATATTGATCGAATCTCATCAGTCTACTCGGAATCATGGACACCGTCCAGTTCCGAAACAAAACTGGCACCATATAGTCACTCATGAGCACAGTCCTGCAGGGAACAGTCGTTGACAGGCATTTGGATGATGGTTGAATTTTTGGCAGAATGCCAGGTCAAAGTTAATGAGGTGCCCGCTTTGGACAGCAACAGCAGCTCCCGCTATCAGACTGATCTGCAGTTGTAGTCACAACAACAGTTTGTTCAAGTTTTACAGAACTGCTATTGTTAGTTGGTCAACACATCTGTGGGGCATTTTTGGAGGTCATAATTCCCCTCGACTGACCCTGCCGCGCCGTTCCTCGTGACCCCGTCCAAGTACACACTTGCTTTCGTTATTACCATAACACATGCCTAAAAGTACAAATTCCTCCAGCCGGCCTCCCTCAGTCATTGAATCCAAGTCACCTGCTCCACATCTATTGTTATCTGTCAGTCTCACCCTCCCTAACCCCTGTGAATACGGTCTACCATTAGACTGCCACCAGCTAATCGGTCTGCCCGAAGCCCGAATATTTAGACACACATCAGACCGATCTGATCGCATTCGGTCGGTTCGTCATTGTCTGTCGGTCGTTTGTGTTTGTACTTGACGCGTGCCCTTTGGACCCTTAACGGCCTACTGCGGCCAAACATTGTCTTATCCCACGAACGCAAACGAATTGAGGTTTGTTCTTGAAATTGATTATATTATTTACGACAATAGTACCACGTTTCCAGTGTTTTGATTTGGTTCTGATATTTGGCGTCGTTGGTTATACACGCGTCACTCAACGTTCGTCGGAAGAGCGTACATCTCTTTCCTAACCACATTCACAGAGACAGATTCTGCCCCCGTAAGAGCAGCTAATCTGTCTTGTGTTCAGCGCAGTGTGGGACAGTTGACGTGATTGGTTTCGACTGGTCAGGTAATCTAGTTCCCCCTAAAATTTCCTTATACTATTAAATGAGGTAAGGTGGCACTAGTAATATGCTTTTCTAATACTCAGTGTTTATCGGCAGCACACAGTCGAGTTTGTCGATACTGCTATCCCTCAGGTACCCGCGCCATCCCAGATACACATCCGAATGCATAAACGGTAGAGCATTAAGTTTATAGATGAGAATTCATTCGCGAGTTAGTTGTGTAGTTTATATCAGGCCCGTTGAAGTCCACAGATTTGTGCAGAGGTTAAAAGCATTAACTGGAACTGTGCAGAAACCCAGTTTGCCTTACACTTTCAACTACCTATGATTTCATAATATAAATTGACGTAGGTGGTATGTGTTTTTTGACAGCTGCTGTATTCATAATAAGATGTATGATCAAAGTTCAACGAGCGCGCATACCTGATGAAACGAAAGAACCATAAAACTGATCATGTGCTTCCGACGAATCCTGATTATTGGAAGCATACTACTTTTATCACCTTGTCAAATAAAACTAGCATACCTTCCAGAAACTTGAGACGAAGTGAGTTTCTGCATAGTTTCAGTTAGTGTCCACAACACCCGCAGTGGTCTACGGACTCCACAATTGTCGAGCTGCACGACACAATTAACTTACAGATGAGTTGTCAACTACAAACTCTTATCATCTTCAAGTTGACCATCACTCACATTTGATCGCAGCCTTCGCATTCAGATAGTCTTTCCAGCCAGCCTCTTTCGAAAGGAAGCACTAGACTCGTGTTTCGCTCTTATTAGAGCTCGTCAGTAGTGCATATCCTTGCCACGGCCGGGATTTGAACTCCGGCCATTCCGACTGAGTTGGATGCGTTAATGATCCGTGAAATTTCGGTGAGAGTGCGAACTAGTTAACAGAGACAGACGCAACGAAACAACTTGAGTCTCAATACTTCATGTAAGTAATTAAATTTGGCAGTCGAGTGTTAAACCGACTAATCCAGTAGTTTATATTTCCAATCTCAAGATCACCCGGACATCCTATACGGTACATGTGAGAACGATTGTCTCCCTGCGAATTTTCTAAGCGCGTCATCTGGGCGTTCAGTTCGGGATGGTACTGTCACTTGGCCCCTAGAATGAACGGTGGGAATGTCTATAAAAAAAACATGCATTTGGCTGCACGCTTATGTTATGATTGTCGGCGGAAACCCACGCTGACTGAAGAATAGATTACCTAGTCGATATGAGTGACTGATGGTCCAAAGACGCCTGTTAAGCAATCGCGGCCACGTGTAAACATATGCCTTACGATCACCTGCAGGTAGTTGTAAACTTTATTCGTTATCGTCAGGAAATTACGTAGCCTAAAAGACAGCATGAACACGAAGAAAAATGAGGACGTGAGAAAATTCAGTTTCTGTCCATTGAGTTGCCTGAAATGAAAGTTTCAACGATTCGAATGACCCTATGCGTTCATTAGAAGTCAAAGGTGTTTTGGCGAACAGTCTGTTTTCGGTTATTCATCATCGGGCCAATTACATAACATCGTGGTTGTCAAGCGAGTAAAAATCCAGAGCAATTAGTCACAACTACGTCAAATGGTTGTGAATTGGAGGACAATTAGTTAAAAAAATTGAACTCCGGAGATGGACAAATATCCTTTCTGGATGTAGCACTGAATCGTTAGTTTGAGTCTTTGAACTTTGGGGGAGAATTATCTCAGGAGGCTTTGACACTATCCGTTTGCATGTAATCGATCGAAATGATTCTTGTGTGGTGTTAGCAGTTCTCCGGCGGTCAGCATTTCGCATATGTGATGCAATTTGTAAATATTTACCTGAAGGACTAAGCAATAATTCCAGCACATTTTTCGGGAATAAGTGGAGATAATGCTCCTTGTCTTCCTTATTGCAGTGGGATACACATAATCCGTTACAAGTCAGCAACCTGTGACAGTGCTGTTAAGCCAGTTAGCTAGTTCTTTTGTAAGTGAATTTGCTGAATAATAGGGTGTATCTTTAAGTTCCTGGGTTTACTTTCATGACCTTTTGGGTGGAGTCAGCGGATTCATCCAAACGGTTATTCTGAATTCGAAGAGTGAAAATTGTTTACTGAGCAGAACAAATCAAACAACCAACCTTAGACACGCTTTGTTTCCTCTATTCTACCTCTGTGTTTGAGTAAACGCATACTGTTTTGGTTATACACTGTTAACATTGAGAACGATTTCAGTGCTCACTAGACAGGAAGAGAAGTTGAACTTTAGCATTTGTGCTCCTCACCTTCAGTTGTCCAGTTCCCATAATCTTCACGCCTGATTAAGCGTGAGTTGATGTAACCAAAGCCTTGTTTTTACGCGGGAGTGCCTGAGCATGACAGGTATCCAATATCACGTGGTAGCTTCACCGGTCATATCTGCTGCCCCACATTCCTATCTGTGAGCGGGTTTATGCTTGTTTGTTTGAACCAGTGTCTGTTTCGGACATCACGTGTCACTCAGAACCATCAGCCTTTCTTCGCTTGACTCACCTTATTTCATAGATGATGCGATAGTCAAATCTTAGGCTGAAGTGGAGAGTTTGTGCTCGTACTACGGAGATGAACTCATCTTGGGTGTGTACACAGTTGATCAATAATAATGTATATATTATTCTTCAGCTGAAGTTCGTTTGTATGTCAGCTAAGATTTGACCATCTAAAAGTAGTGTATCGTTCCGATCTGAACATTTCGATTACAAAACTGTATCTGTTATCGTGGGAAGGACTGTAGTACATTTGTTCACTTATCCAATCAGATTTGTTAGAGTTGAATGAATGATCCCACTCCAATTATCCTCACCTAACTGAATCAACAGCAGTGATTTATCACTGTAAACGTTTTCATTTATGAAAACTTACGTACCCTCCGTAACTAATAGTTTTATTTAGCTTGAAGAGACTCTTAGATCTGGCGTGAAGGCACACTGATAAAATGCTGTCCAACGACGTCGGTCCCCGGCCACGTGGTCGTAAGTCCGTCTTTTTATTTTCTTGACTGTACTTGTCTAGATGTAGATAATCTGTGTATGGCCTAGCATGCTTCATGACATTGGATGCACGGCGGCCAAGATTCACCGGCTTAACTTACGGTACACAACAACATCATCATACTCACCATCACTTTCGTCGTTAAGATCGTCATCAGTGGCTACATATCAAGAGTCCATTCTGAAGCCTGAGTGCTCTCATCATGAGAGGAAGCCTTGGGTTAAGGTGAAAACACAGGTAGGATGCTGCTTAATTCGTGCGAACACCCTGTGCTACTACCGAGGTAGTCCATTGCAATGCACTCAACCGCAAGCAAGCGTAGGGTTTCATCTACATAACAGATGCTTTATAGATAAGTCATTCAAGCATCAGCACCATTCATGCTACTTAACACAACAAGCTACCATCTCTGTTATTGCGTAGACCATGTGAATGGTGAAACCAAAGCCTGCGGATACAAACGATGTTATAGCGAAAAACTCTAATACTTGGAATTAGGGACTTCCAATAGCCCTAGAAATCGCACTCGAATCGAAACCTCCACTGCAAACAGTAACGAGGATGCCTCGTACTGGTTGTAATGAACAGTTTTTATTCGTCAGACAAGAAGCCGAAATTATGTATGTGTACAACAGTATTGAAGAAGTCACAGTCTGTCAATGGCTGATCGTATTGGCACATATACAGTCACAAACCATAAGTTAATTGGTGCAATATAGAACAAAGAAATAGGCGAATAATGGAAGACGTAACATTGAGACTGTTTGTCCAATCCTGATGCCGTAATTTTAACGCAACGTTTGGATTGGTTCACTGTTAGAGCTTTTACTGCGTCGGAGTGTGGATTGGCGGTGAATAAAGATTTTCACCAAAAAATACCTACCGAAAAGTGACTACAGCCTTCTTCGCCAATCCACTAATAATCAACTCTGCATTCGATGTTACTAGGTTGCGGATTCGACGGTGTGCTGGGCTTGGCAGACGATGGGATGGCATGCGATGTAAATGGCCAGCCATGCAATTCTATTCCATCTTGAACCGGTGAAAGCATTCGAGCTCCGCTACTGAATCTTTGCTAGCTGACCTCATCGTTAATTCCTACTTGTGGATATACTGTGTGCCACTAAACCCCAAAACCGGTGATATGTTTACATCGGACTCTGTTGTCAGGTCAGCGCAACAATCTTCGAAGATCTCAGCGCGACATTGTTCTAATGGTCGTCTTACATATACTCTCTGTTTATTTCGTAGAAAGGACTAGCCAGATACTTCGAATTGGGAGCCTCTAGCTCATTTTCCACAACCCACCGCTGCCGGTACAAATGCCTTAGAATGCAAACCGATCAACAACCTTTGTAAATTGACCACCCACAATAAAACCACAAAACCACAAGGTCATGGCGGTTCCGAGAACGAAAACTTAAGGGTTGCAAACAGTCCCCTCAAATTTTGACCGGAAAGCAAAACATTTACTAACTTTGTTGAAAACATTTGAACTTATCGGCCACCATTTATTGTTGTCAGTGCCGGAATTTTGCAAGTTCCAGAAACAACCCTTACCACCTCGTCATGGTGAGACTGAACCTTGACGTGTTGTGGCGGCTTGTGCATCTCGATGGCCTTCCAGGCTAAACTAGACAGAGTTACTCATACCAGGCAGGCCAACAGGTAGAGGTCTGACAAACCACAGTCTCCTGGTCCTCCAGGTTGGGAGTTGGAAGATGGTTGGCATCTCTTCCTGAAAAACGTACCACTTCTGGTACACCTCCACCCACCCGCTGCCTTGCGGTACAGGCTTTTGAGCCGAAGGCTTTGGTTGAGAACCCTAATCGTTCTCCTGTCTAGGTCTTGGCGTCCTGGCAGTATCTCAGCCCACACACAACCAGGAACACACACAACACAAACAATTCCATACTGCATCGGTCGTCTCGCAGTATAAACCGGGTCGCCCTATCTGCTGCACACAGCAGGGTGGATAGGCGCAACCATGCTACTGCTGGCTTCTCCCCCACTGTCCTATCAAATTTTGCTCTCAGGCCCCTCCCGATTCCCAATTCTGATAATCTCTATGCAGGTCCCACAGCAGATATAATTAATCATAGTAACACTGCGCCGATAAGTCCCAGCTCTCGCCACTCAATCCCAGATCTCCCTCGTCCTGTGCTTCGACCTAGAACGCAAATT
>QNGE01002667.1:85407-106764 GCA_008508345.1 Paragonimus westermani
GCTCAAACGCAGAGGTGTGCCGACTAAGTACGTGAACATACTGTCGGCACTCTATTCCCATACCTCAGCTCAGGTTAGGGTTTACGGTGAGCTGTCTGACAGTTTGAGCACCATGAGCGGCGGCGTACGTCAAGGCTGTCCGCTCTCACCATTTTTGTTTAATTTCGTCATAGATGAAATAATGGAGGATTGTCTGTCGCACTCACAAGATGCCGGCGTGGGCCTCCTACCTGGTGAAAGACTGACTGACTGATCTTGATTATGCTGACGACAAGGTGTTGCTGTTTGACAACTTTCAGTCAGCACAAGTAATGCTAGACGCAATTGCGCGTTCTGCTAAATACTTCGGAATGCGCTTTGCAGCCTCAAAATGCGAAGTGTTTCTGCAGGATTGCTGTGACCACGTAGATTTGGTGTTAGATAATGTAGTCATGGAGGTTGTTGACCGGTTTGCATACTTGGGAAGCTGCATCGGGGACGGCGGTGGAGGTGTAGGGAATGAAATAGAGGCGCGTATCTCTTAGGCTAGGGCGGTATTCGCTAATATGAGGCATTTCTGGCTACTGAGGAGGTGGTGCCGTCGCGACTCACAGAGTCGGTGACTGGAGACTCTTGTTGAGGTGGCGGGTAATCGAGCTGAGTGGCGTGAATGTTGTCGTCGTTTGGGAGAGTTGTCTGTGAAGTGAGTGCATTTAATGACGTGGGGCAGTGTATGTCGTGAATAAGCTGTTTTGCTGATGACGCCTTACTCTCACTTGCAGCTCGATTGTTTGTTTGCAAGCTGTAGGCACCTTGATGTTGAATGTCTGAATTTGGACGTAGTCATTTTCAGTAGTTAGGTCACTTTCCGTACCCTTCTCTTCCTTTCTCTCTTCCTATATAGGTTTTGCTTTTTCTTCATGATTGTGTGGCAGTTAAGCATTAGTGTGAACCACTGATATATTACTGTCTATGATGATGATGATGACCTCGTCTGTGAAACCGTTGACAAACTTAATGTTTGTAGTCTTGCTGTACGTTACCGTTGGTGTAGAACGTGGTAACCGTGGATACGAACCTTTCATAGGTTCACGATAGAGCGTGAGTGGTATGTCCCTTAAGTGTTTAGCTCGTTTGAGGTGACTCCAAAGGGTCGAAAATATTTTTATAGTTAAGAAAAGCTAAGGAAGGCTGCTCCAAAACTACTCACTGTGTAAAACAGTTGCTCGCGTGAAATTCCGTATCACCTGCTTATCAATGTGCAATGAGGTTATGAAGTGTGGTTGGACGACAAAACTCTGGTCAGACTAATTCATGTATTATTTTCCCGACAGGTTCTGCCCACCCCCTATGAACGTCGCTCTCTTACTTGTTCACACCACCCGAAGCAAAGCGGTCAATACCCCCAGAATTACCCACCAGCCTGATTTGAAGTTGTCGGTACTGTGTCGTTTGGGTCATCGACCTTAGGGCATCCAATATCCAAGCTATAGCCAGTGGACTTCAGGCTACATCGATGGTTCTTCATGTACAGACTTGAACACCAACATTCAGGTATATGGTGACAATACGGTGGGAGCTGGAGGCAAGCTATGTGAAGAGTTCGTTCATATTTCCCTCAGTCACTTGTTGCTTAAAAAATACAACCACCCAACCGCAATGAAGTGTAAACTTCGTTAGCATTAACAAAGTTGCAATAGCCCTATCTATCTACGTCGACATCTTGTATACGGGAATGGATTACTCGGAAATGAAACTCGGCACGACTAAACCAACGAATTCACCCATATATTTTTTCCCCATTTCTCAGTTATATATCTGTGGTAAAATCACACAGGCACAATATGGTTTTAAACACAATTTATCCTCTCCCCCAAATCATCAATAAGTGGTGGGGAATTTTGTTAGGCATAATTTGAAAATCGCTCGTAATTGATCGTGGTTTTTTATTCCCATGGACTTTTTAAGTAGCCACTTTCTAATGCATCACATTGACAACCTGTGGAAAGCAAAACCCAAGTAGAGTGCCTCTTTTTTAAGAGAGCTGGCTGAGGATGATTTACAATACGCTGTTATAATATACTGTTTGTACCATACTGTGCTATACCACACTATACAGTATTCTACTAAGTGAAAGACGAATTCTGAGAGACCTCCTTAACTCGGATAAACTTCGCAGCGTATGAAATCAAATTACGGCCGCAGTCACAATGGCGCTTTATCTGCTCGTTCACTATTCGTTCACAAGTCACAGATAGTGATCTTGGCTACAAAGCATCATTCTCTGGAGGGCCTAACTGCCTAGGGAACGACAACATGCAACATCGACGACGAACTATTTCACCATTTCCAGGTGAGTGGATATGCAACCAGTGAACTTGGCTGTTACGTACAATGTACACTATACAATTGGTGACTCCTTCCTTTACAATGTTGTGAATGACTGCCATAATGTCAGATGTTGCTCAACTATTTTTTAAGTGCACCGAACATCTGTGTTTCTTGAGAAGACAAGTTGCGGGTTAGAGATTAACTCATTGTCTGTGAACGTAACTGTGCACCAACAGAGATTTGAGAACATTCTGATACCATTATGCGACACAAATTGTGAAAAAACTGTGTGGAACTTAGAGTGAATTTCACGAACAAGATTATCACAGACAGCGATTTGAGTAGAAAAGAGATCGGTGACGAGTAGAACAGAAGGGAAAGGGCCGACTTGGAATAGGGCGGTGTTCGGCTGAGTGGTGCACATTAATGAAATCTTGCGCTAGAAGTCCGACGAACAAGGCCGGGGATAGCGGAATCAATATGATAAAACACAAATCATGACGAATCGTTTCATTAAACAGAATGGACTAAATTAGTAGTTTTAGCGAGGGACAAAACAGATGAACGTCAACCGTCTATACAGACGTTGATAATCTGTTGCAACCGTGACAGAGTATTGGGAGGCAAACCACAGAAATACATATTTTTCAACGTTGACATAAGGATTTTTTCAAAGGGTGTGAAAGTTGAAATTATAAATGAATCTGCGGATCGTTCACGTCTGCAGAACGCGAAATATACTGAGTTTAATAATTGCTTAAGTGACAAAGTTCCACTTTGATGATCGCTGTTGACTCGCAAGGCACAAAAACGCCAACAAGCAATTTTTACACATAGACATAAGAGTCAAGTGGATGACTTTTACTATAAAAGGTGAAAAGGAAAGAGGTTGAAATTCCATCCGGAAGAACTATACAATTGTTGGTACTGCTGGTTGAGCCACTGACATTTAGCGTTATCTATTGAAATAGTCTTCCATTAGTTTAACTTACAGTGCGTTCTACTTAACTTAGTGTAGAACTTGTAATTACCTGGTACAGTGTCCAAGAGGCATTAGTTCTGTCAATTAGTAACACATTTTTACCAAACAGATGAACGACTAAGCATGTTGAGGTAAACTGGTACAACTTGAAATTTCACTGAACCGTATGTAAGCACTAACGAAACTCCGCGTGTTGTACTTAACAATTCATCCACCTTCAACCAAGGGATCCATTGACAACAATCATCGATTTAGGTATCATTTACGAATTTGCTTGTACATAGACCGCACAGTAGGGAGGTGATACACTCGAATGCTCAAAGTGAAACAGCCAAGTTTGTCACTTGATTATTTGGTTGCCTAGATTAACGGAGTGTGTCACAGATGTATCGTTGCAATGTGTCAAACGTTATCATCCCTATCCGGTTGGTTGATACATTTCAACCGCCCACTAATGTAAACCATTCGAAAGCCTAATTCCCCCGCTTGGCCGCTCGTTTCCTTCCTTGGCTCACTGAATGATGGCTGCTCCTGTGGCATCCTCCCCCATATTTTGTCCATCAACTCAGCTTCAACTCCGTTCACACAAGTGATAGAGAAAAACGATCCGTTACTTAAGAGTCCACAAAACTTATGTGATAATTCTAGAATCCTCCCAATTCTTACAGAGACAAAGTCAGTTCAAAAGCCTGTGCGTCCAGTTACTTAAAATAAATACGACAGTCCTCTCCAAAGAATCTCCAAAATTAACCATTTCCTTAAATAGAACTCTTCACCCGATTCTATGAAACATATATAATACTTTAAAACTACAAAGTGATCATTGTCTGTACACGACCACGAACTACAGTTCTACTCTTAATTTGGTTCGTTTTCCTCTCCGGAAATAATGTGGAGCTCAGCAGCACCGTTCTCCCACGAAATCCTGAGTCCTGTCCACACGAGACAGTTGGTTAGTGTCATTATTTCGTAGGATTCTGTGTGAACAATTGATATTGCTGTCATTTTAGACCGCAAATCGTTCGTGGGTTAAACACATTAAGTGACCTCCATCGAATGAAATTCCCCGTAGCCTAAGGTGTGCAATAGCTTCATCTCATTTTAGTCGCTTAATGCAGTCCACACATTCAGTCTCACATATCGCCTGTGATTTTGACACAATATCCACACGAGATCTGCCACACTTAACTCTGATTATACCCACTGAATGCCAGACAGTGCGTTCTCGTAACCTTTAGATTGATTACATTAAAACCACTCTCCCATCCTACCTTGTAAGCGCGCACCGTACCATCGCTGACGCACAAAATGCAGCTGATATTGATCAGGCGCTGACAGATTATGTCTGCCGAAGTATCTGTTGCTTCGCACAGCAGCTTGCTCATATATCTGATGTCAGCTGGACAGACGGGGAGTGGAAGTGTGAAAATGAAACACTCCAAAATAGAGCATCTGAGACCGGGGCCAGTTAACCAGAGGCGTAAATGCTCAATCGTACGAACGGTCCTCCAAGGTACATGCAACAACCGGTGATGGTAGAACAGTGCAGTAGGTCTGTGTCTGTTTGCGGACAACAACTTCGCAAACTTTTTAAAACTACGATCACTGCACGATATTCAAATAGAGAGGTATTCCGTATAAAAGATCGCAACAGTTTTGTCCGATCATAGTAAGCTCCATATTGGCATTCTGTGTGCCTTTGATATCTAAGACCAGTGTCATCCAATAAATACCGGTCCTCGAAGGAGACCACTGTATCAAATTTTTAAGCTAGAATCATGTGAAAATCCGACCCAACCCAATTCCCCTAAATATTCACCCCTCTGCATTCAACCTCCCCTGTTTCTGGACGTTAATTGGACCTTGACCTAGACGATTTTGTTTTGTCACGTCAATTTGATGGTTGTGCAAATAGCCAGTTGTCGGTCATTGTACTTTAATTGAGTGGTGCGTGCACCCCTGCTTTGGAGCTTGGCTCATCCCCATTGTTATGAACCTGTTGACTGCTCGGAAGAGCTCTTTCGGGTATGAATGCCTTATTATGCGATTATAGCTCATATTAAGCCCGTTCAGCAGCAAATTGTAACCCATTCCCCGGAAACGATCTGTCGGTCGAAACTGTTGAGGTTGTCTAAATATTCAGTTTGATAATTTGTTCAATAGTACCGTGGCATTACGATCCAATCTTGTTTTGAATATTTGGGATCATTGGTTTATCGCTACGCGTTGCTCAACTTCTTCGTGGAAGATCGTACAACCACTTCTTATCAGCCCAGTCTGCAGTCTCTTTTGAGGAGACTACCGCATTAGGAAATCACACCCTGCAACTGTGTGTGAAAGGGATGACTTGATACCCTTATTCAGGAAGAGGACAACTATTAATTTAGATACGAATAGCCGAACCACAAAACGCGCTAACAGCTCAAAATTATCGGTTATTGATGATACAGTGTAGGAATGTAGGAAATCCTGTGCTTAGTTATTATTGCTACCATTCTTCATTTGAGTGCAAAAGATTGGACGACTATCAACTTCCACCAATTTTGTTTCTAATAGGTTTATGGTGATTTATTGCCAACTATCATTGAGCTAAGCTTAACCAAATTAAGAGTTTTTCTGTCATTTACCTGAGACCATTTCATCATTTCAACAAATCTAACGATGTTGACTCTCGCGATCAATTACACAGAAAAAACAGCGTAACTCAATTTTTGTCTGGGCGACTTATACCTCATTCTGATCAGGTGGACTAATCAAACTGTTGTTATCCGAATAGAAAAGCTTCAATGGAGAATAAAAAGTCACTACCGATTTGATTATCTGTCAAGCTAACATGTCCACACAACACAAATCATTTGACGGGCATCCTGGAATGGACATTACCAGTTTATGTGCATCGGTCAACTGAATTAAACGGTTGCATTGAGAGAAAATATTACAGTCTGAATTTTACACAACAACACAACGGCATTTAGTGCTTGTCTGGTACTTTTAGTAACACCGAAAACAGTCGAGTGGTTGCCATATGATGCATCCGAGTTCGTAAGCCGGTTTGTCTTTAGCGAAATGCATACTTCACAAGCGCTTTGCTTTTGTAACTGACCAGAGGGAGAAATAACCCTCAAAACCGTCTTTTTGTACATCAACGTAAGGCAGAATTTCTATAGAAAAATGGCCAGAGAAACCCAACAGTACTATAAATAAAATGATAATAACAGGTAACTCTACATACCGAAACTTCAGTGCTAACAGGGAATGCATAGAGTACAGAAAGATGACAGAGAAAAAAGTGAACATGGGTAACCACTTCAAGGACACAATGTACTATGTAATGTCGTCGGGAGATAGATTTCCCCGTGGTAATTCGGCCAATTAACACTAATGAAAAGATAGGTTTGCAAGCACCAATTTCCGTCACTTTCATTGTGCACATACTAATACAGTGAGCTGTTCTGTTCGTATGTAAAGCTGGGATTGTCATGCAGAATGATTCAACGTTTGCACACGTTAGTTCGGTCATGTCTAATGTGTGGTCAGTGGCTCAGTAGCCAACAGGATTGCCTCATGTAAACAACGTCCGTGTCTAGATTCCGGTAGTGACCATGATGTGCATAACTGAAAAGTTCTAACAGAAGTGAAATGCGAGTAGAATGTTTCTTTTCGAAGGAGGCTGGTAGGAAATTCTGTCCAAATGGAAAAGCTGTGATCAAGAGTGAGTGCTGTTCAGTTCATATCACTCAGAAGTCTCGCGTTAACAAGACTTTTAATAGTCATAGAAACAACGTGGACGACAATCCAGCCGGCTGGTGTGAGTGTGCGCTGCGTATAGATAAATAACGCGACCGGTATGAGATGGCCTGTTAATCGGTTTGCCAGTTGGTTCGGGTTCAAATGGTCTGCATGTTGTTGATCGTGAGAGGTGTTACTTCTGTATGAATTTCCTTAGGGTGCGCAACTGGGGTCTATAAAGCCTGATTGCAACCTCTTCTGCAGTCGGTAACAATCACTCTGAGACATTTGGGGTGGATAAGGGAAACTCTGGAAACGAGTTTAAGAGCTCCGTCAACCTTTGTTTCATAGTAGGTATCGATCAAATACAGATACGGTGGCAATCGCGATTGGTTTCTTTACACTATCACAGAACAGTATAGGACGTAATGACAGCTTCTTTCTGATATTCGCTCAGTGGATATCCGAACTTAGCCAGCCTGAGAACAGCAGGGGACGGAGTAAATACAGAACGACAGAGAAAATTTATGCTATATTTGAAAGATGACGCCCTTACTGCTGGACTATTAACTGAAATGTTAGTCCGTTTGTATATTACGTCTCGTCTGTTGCAGCTGACCTGTTCAGTAGCTGCACTAACTTCTATACCATAAAATGAATCTCTCCGTTTTGCCGTGTATTGTAACACTACAGAAAGGTAGCATATCTTCTTTCTCTTCCTCCATAGTGAACTGTGTATTCGGGTGTGCGCGATTAGCTCTCGGTGGAAGGCCCTGATGTGAGTTGATTATGCCAGTTTTTTAAAACATTGGGTTCCCTTCATCCAGTTCATCAGAGCAGCAAGAACACAAACGTTGCGGGATGTTAACAGTTCGATATAGTTCATCAGCCACATAATAAATACAAGCAGAATATATAGCAGAGGGAAATGGCCACAACAATTGACCAGAATGAATTTCGTGTCTAAAGACCGCCACTAGAGGAGGTGGATAATGTGTACCATCAACTTTTGCGCACACAACGCTGGTTTTCTCTGTGTGATGAGCACAGCTTCACTGTTGGCCAGAATTTTGGAGGTTGGATGCCGTAGCAACAGAATTACTGCTAATAACTGGATGATCCGTTGTGACTCCCTAGACGAGCAAACCAGACAGAGTCTATATCACATTTTCAAGCGCTTGAAGCCGTCTGCATACCACTCCTAACTTATCTCTGAGAGTTTCACTCCACTTGTGCAGTAGGATAGCCATCAAAACATTGGGGATTTGGAGTCCTATACATTGTCGCTCATTTCACCTCTTCGCCTCGTCTTACTGTCATAGTTACAACAGGACATGTTTTGCTATGTTTCGTGATAGAATACTTTTACAGTTCCGAGACACTTGTTACATACTAAAAAGCTATTCACACGACTATGGGAGGAATATTTTGGTAAACCGGCCTTTCGGTTCTTTGGCTAAAACAAAGTCAGCAATTAATGTGCGTAATTAACTGTAATTAGTGTGAGGCGACAAACTGTAATTTGGAATGTACGTAAAACAACACAGAATCGTTTTATATTCACAAATTTATGAAGGACTTTCCAGTCTGCGGTGTGGCAGATACGTTGATGGGGTTTATGATTGAATCCTATCCAGTGCAATGAATACCACTTCGGTTTAACCAGGAAATGTCGCTTCATAGATTAATGTCACGAAATTCTCTTCCTATCAGCTGAGTAAAGGTGATTAACTTTAGTGAATTTTTGACACAAAACTTCACGAGGAAATCTCCTTCCGTTAATTAATACAGTTATCACCATGACAAACTCACAAGGATATGCGTCGAATTTTGTGGCGATGATGAAAAAACTCAAGGATGAAACTGGTGTCTGATGTATCTTTTTGAAAGGAATGAACGAGAAAAGTTAGTCTGGGTGTAAAAAATGCGATCGAATGTGAATGGTATCCTACTTGCACTTGTTTAGAAGAGTATAAAGTTTCAGACGGACATGGAGAGATTGGTGTCAGTAAGCGTGCCAGGAACGAACAACTGTGAATTTGCGCACAGATTGACAATTGGAAACATACACACTCTTCAGGTTTTATCCCTTTTAAATACAAAGTTTTTAGTCAGGTGTAAGATGTACAGAGAAAGAACGATCCGAAACAAAATTATGCTCAAGGAGTAACGGAGACCCATTTACAGTGTTGCGGAAAATAATTATCCCACCCTGCCATCGCACAGTACATTAAGGATACATAATCTCATCTGTCTAAATCTGTATCAGTTCATTCACAGTTGTAACACCCAGTACATGTGACATGAAACCAGCCTATTCGAACGTACTGTCAAACATTTGCTGAAGTTGTTCAGAAAAGGCATCTTCAGAACTGTCAACAGTATTGTGATCTCGAGGTGTCCAGTGCTGTCATTGTTGTCCTAGCAATATACATCTGTCGAATGGGCTCGCCGTATTTTATCGTAAATGGTTTTCCCATAGCCTTTTACAACCGCCTCATTTTTTCTAAAGAAGTTTTTACGGCATACATTCCTCGGTTGTTTTGGTGACTACGCTTCATGGGTGATTTTCGCCCATGAGAAAAAAATAGACCGCACGACCTGAAAACTGCCCGGTAAAAAGCGTAAGCATTCCTGTTCACTAGCAGCATAATTTTGGCTCAATTTGTACGAAATATTTGTGTGGTTCCAGTGATCCTATCTGTCTTTAGATGAAAGCAAGAAACAAGTCAGACAGTAGTGACATCTGATGGGCAGTTGGGGATTTGTCTAATTTCAAGTTCAACATCATCCACATTTGATCGCAGCCTTTGCATTCGGACAGACATTCCAGCCAGCCTCATTCGAACAGAAGCATTAAACTCGGGTTTAGCTCTTGTTAGCGCCGTTCAACAGTGCACATCATTGACACTGCCGGGATTAGAACTGTGGCCATGCTTTCATGAGACAACCGTGTTGACCAATGCGCCACTGACCTCACAATGGGCACGAATGGATCATTCTATCCGAACGCTGTCACTTCATTTTCTGACCATCACGTGAACAGGCGCTAGATGAACGGTGTAAATTTTTGAAAAGTCTGTCAGAGCTAAGATTTTATGTCTTCTGTTAACGGTATCAGATAGGTCGTTTCCGTATAGCCGGTAACGGAGTTCGGAACTATGACGGAACTCAAGCACTATCCCAGAGTCACATGGCCAAGGACCTACTTTGCGGGCAATATTCGGTTTTAAAGAAGAAACGAAAAATGATCTTAAACCAACCTTTACCAATCACATAAACCATACCAAAATACTAATTGTATTTCAACACTGGAAATGGAGTTAGAGCACAATACGAGTATAAACGTGATAAGCTCACTGAGCTTGCGAGGTGCAAAAGATCGTGTGCTGAATTACAGCACAATTGATAAGCAGACAACCTATATGTTAAACGTAGAATTGTTAGATTAGGTTAGTCGCCGATTTCACTTCTAGACAATATACATTGAAAGTGGGAGTTTTCGCAACTGTTTTTGTACTTGGGTAATAGTAAATAGGATGATTCGACGAAAGTTCATCAAAATGGTCAAACACAGGAAAATGATCATTTTTGTAGCGCTACAAGGGAAGTTCTTCAGGCCGATAATAAAATATCTTGATTATTGAAATAATTTCGACATCGATTTCGAGGCACATCGGCACCGTGCCAATGAGCAGCATTTCCAATCACGTTCGTGAGATTCGATCGTGTGACGTGAACGGAAGCGTTGTGTTGCAAGTACAAAGCCTGGAGTTCCTATTCGCATTTCATATACATATAATATACTGAAGCATCTGCACTTTGCAAAAGTGTGTTTTGTATGTTGCAGTTTACAGTCTGATATACAGTTCTGGCACTTGTGCAAGTTGAAGCCATAATTTATGTGCATCGGATTTTGTTGATGGATCTCCCACCAGTAGTGTCACTTCACACAATAGTCTCATTTGGTATAAAGCTGTTGATTAGAACTGTCCCCAATTTTCGTCTGTATTAGTCACTCAACGAACAACTGCATTGTGAAAACAGCGGACACTACCTTTGGATATAGCGATCGATAAACCATTCATCTCTGTAGGTCAATCTCAGTACGACGATGGCTTCTGCTGAGTCATACTATGAAAGAGTAACCCGAATTTGTTGTGGTCTGCACAGGTTTATGAAGGATATGTTTAGACTTGCGAACAAGCAAATTACGTTAACGTGGACATATGCAAGTTTCATCCCTTCACTAACCAATTTTCCTTCTCTATTTGTGCCCTCAATCCTGTTTACAAGCCAAGAGACTTGCTGCGTAAGCATGTTTGTTCAATTCTGCAGGTTTCCAACTGCACGAAATTAATGGACCATCCTTCCCTTTAGGTCATGGTCAATGCCGATATCCTTCACAGTTATTTCTCCTAATACGCACAATAAAAACAGCTTATAGATGCGTCACCCGCAGTCATCCATCTACAACATCCGGTTGCAGTTTTCAAACGGTCACTTATAAACACTATGGTTATTTTTCACTAGGTTAGGTGGAAAGGGATAAATTTTAAAGGTTCAATAATACCAAGCTGTCGAATACTCAGCTCAGAAAGTAGCAAATACTAGAACGTTTTGAAAGAAATCGTCTCCTTCAACATACCAAAACAGTTTGACAAAGTGACTTGAAAGTTTCTTGTTTTAAACTGTTCGAACAGTGCAGTCGTTTTACCCGCTTTCCATTTCAACATGATCAGAATATCTGGCAAATCAGTGTAATACTTTTTTCTTCTAGAAAATTAGCCACAGGAACTTCTTCACTAAAACTTATACTTAAGCTTCTGAAAATCAGATACACGAAATCAGACAAATCCACTAAATTTTTCATGTATACGTCATATGTGTACTTGTGGAATGAAAGATGCGCTTGATTAGTTTCATTGGTTTGACAGTTAAGTAGACCGACGAGTGTGTTAGTAGGACAACCGTGTCTGGCTTACGCGACTAAACTGGCAGAAAGGCTAAGTATGGAGCACACACGGATTCATATGCATGCTCATTTGTATAAAATGGATATGGCCACTATACTGGAACGAATTCCTCCATTAGAACTAGCCTGACTGATAAGGGTTAAAATTGGGGAAAGACAGTTAATCACTAAAATTTCGAAAATTGATGTCTGCTTTCACCACAAATTCTTTTGAGACAGCAATGCTGATAATAATTTTAAAAGGTTAACAGTATATGGTAAGATGTTTACATCTCAGGTGTTACTACATCGGGAGTAATACAATCAGCAAAGAGTATGGCGAAATTGCGGACTTGATAAACGAGATTACAATGAGTAAAACTCGGAAACAGGTTTTCGGATGGCGTAGCATGAAGCCGATAAGTATCGTTATGTTGGGAAGCTAAATGATTCCGAGGCCTGGCGAAAATATAAGCAATTACTCTCCTGTCTAATGAGAGATTGTTGTAAAGTCGCAGAATACACGAGTGGAGTTACAAAGGGAAAATGGAAGATTTTGAGACAGGACAAAATAACCAGCTGTTGTTATGTTTCAAACTACCGCATAATCTTGACTGAAATGTTTTAAACTCAGTCAAATTTTACGTTTTTTTGTTCTCAACTTAATCTCGTTACCTTCTGAGGTCGTCTATTTTCACTCTGTTGGAACACCAATCAACAGCTGAGTGACATCAATGGCAAACCGTCGGAAAGCTGAGTTCGGTGTTGTTGAGTCATCTTACCGAACACTGCCATGGCGTAATCAATAACTGAGCGGAAAGACATTGTTTACTTTGGTGTCCAACTAGGGGAGTTCCCATTGCCTTCAGTATTGTCAAATCACTAGCTATTGCATGACCATCCAACGCCGTGGAATGATAGGTCCTTACAAGTGATTGGTACATTCTGAGGGCTGACTGTGTGTTACCATGCCAACCGGAATTTATCTCACTGCTCTACCGCTTGCCAACAAAACCTTTTATTCTGGGAGAGATACAATTGCGTCTCAAACCTATTGTGTATAAAAGAAGACTATCCGTTCCCGGATTGGATAGGCATACTTTCATTCAATTCCACGGCTACAGAGCGGTCGGATATTATGGGACACGACAAGCGTTCAATCGACCAAATTTTCGGTGTTACTTTGTACAGCGGTTAAAGTGTTGAGTTTGAAGTGAACAGAGACCCAGGTAAGCTCATTTACGCCCAGCTGTGAAGTCCGATTAGTCACGTTTATTTGAGCTCCGTTTGCATTGTAGGACATGTAGGGTTGTTTCACGCATTTTCTTTCCTGATAGGCAAATTAGCTCNAAAGACAGTTAATCACTAAAATTTCGAAAATTGATGTCTGCTTTCACCACAAATTCTTTTGAGACAGCAATGCTGATAATAATTTTAAAAGGTTAACAGTATATGGTAAGATGTTTACATCTCAGGTGTTACTACATCGGGAGTAATACAATCAGCAAAGAGTATGGCGAAATTGCGGACTTGATAAACGAGATTACAATGAGTAAAACTCGGAAACAGGTTTTCGGATGGCGTAGCATGAAGCCGATAAGTATCGTTATGTTGGGAAGCTAAATGATTCCGAGGCCTGGCGAAAATATAAGCAATTACTCTCCTGTCTAATGAGAGATTGTTGTAAAGTCGCAGAATACACGAGTGGAGTTACAAAGGGAAAATGGAAGATTTTGAGACAGGACAAAATAACCAGCTGTTGTTATGTTTCAAACTACCGCATAATCTTGACTGAAATGTTTTAAACTCAGTCAAATTTTACGTTTTTTTGTTCTCAACTTAATCTCGTTACCTTCTGAGGTCGTCTATTTTCACTCTGTTGGAACACCAATCAACAGCTGAGTGACATCAATGGCAAACCGTCGGAAAGCTGAGTTCGGTGTTGTTGAGTCATCTTACCGAACACTGCCATGGCGTAATCAAT
This sequence comes from Paragonimus westermani, assembly GCA_008508345.1. NCBI lineage: Eukaryota > Metazoa > Platyhelminthes > Trematoda > Plagiorchiida > Troglotrematidae > Paragonimus > Paragonimus westermani. Next base: position 99,367 of record QNGE01002667.1, read on the forward strand.
AACTGAGCGGAAAGACATTGTTTACTTTGGTGTCCAACTAGGGGAGTTCCCATTGCCTTCAGTATTGTCAAATCACTAGCTATTGCATGACCATCCAACGCCGTGGAATGATAGGTCCTTACAAGTGATTGGTACATTCTGAGGGCTGACTGTGTGTTACCATGCCAACCGGAATTTATCTCACTGCTCTACCGCTTGCCAACAAAACCTTTTATTCTGGGAGAGATACAATTGCGTCTCAAACCTATTGTGTATAAAAGAAGACTATCCGTTCCCGGATTGGATAGGCATACTTTCATTCAATTCCACGGCTACAGAGCGGTCGGATATTATGGGACACGACAAGCGTTCAATCGACCAAATTTTCGGTGTTACTTTGTACAGCGGTTAAAGTGTTGAGTTTGAAGTGAACAGAGACCCAGGTAAGCTCATTTACGCCCAGCTGTGAAGTCCGATTAGTCACGTTTATTTGAGCTCCGTTTGCATTGTAGGACATGTAGGGTTGTTTCACGCATTTTCTTTCCTGATAGGCAAATTAGCTCTGAAAACCATATCACCTACTTGCTGCGAAACACTCTTAGCTCAGATGGCTGTACATAGACACACAGATTGGTAAAATTTTTAAACTTACCGTTGAGATTTGTGAACACTTCGTATTCAGTGGTCCACCTAATGAACAATGCATGTTGTAAACTTAACCTTTGGGTTTGATATTCTAGCTATGTCAGTCGTTGTCCATGCGCGTTCATAAACTGGGATACACTCTCCGTGAAAAAACTTACACGGACAACTTACCTCGTGGCAATACAATTTTTGATATGAAGTTGACGGCAATATACGAAGAAGTCATATTAGGAAACAATAGATCCAGTTTTGTTTAAATAGTTTCCTTAGAAAGAGAACACGAAGAATATACAGAAATAGGCAAATAACTCTTATACAACTATACGGTCGTCAAGCTCACCGTACGTCCGTTAAAGAGCAGTGTGGTTTGATTCTGACATTTCGCCACAGTACTTCAGCACATCGATTGTGTATAGCTCTGGTGGGGTATGGCAGCAGGTTGGAGTGCAACTTCCTCAATGTTCACTTCAAAAATGGCACAAAGTCAGCTGTAGAGCTGTATAGCTTGACATAATTTTATATCTGTTAAGTACGTTGGCTGTAAAAACTTTCCATACGGTGGGAATAAAGATTTCAGGGCAACCATTCCAAAACTGACCTACAGAAGAAGACCCCATGTCCTGATGACATATGATCAACATCTTTAAGGATTATCCTACTAGAAACCGTCGGGCAATTGCCAATTTAGGAAACGAACAGCAGTAAAGGGTATTCTTGAGTCTGAACGTACGAGTTTGGACCTTGATTACCCTGGTGAGATCCCTCTTACAAGTGGTCACAACTGTTGCCACACTATCAGCGAACGCCTGTCAACACGTGTTAACTGAAACACACTGTTTCTCCACAGCGCATGCTAGTGGTGTCTCAGCGTATACGGCTTGCTCATGTAATATCTTCTCATCACCGATGAAATCAAAGTAAGTCCAGGAAACAGGACATCAGGCTGGTAGTAAGTAACGCTGTATCTGCTACCTATTCACCGAAGTGGGGTCAACTGCATCCTGAGATTTCTACCATGACGTGTGGTAAAGAGTGCTTACACAATGTTTACAGAAAAGACCGGTCCGATAGTTGGTCTGAATTCACAAGCACCATTGCATACACTGGCACCCGTTCGCAATATTTGGCTTTCGTCTCATCATGATAACTCCGTTCATCCTCCCTTCTCTTCTCCTGCACTGCATTATTCTGTCTTTTCGGAGAGAGTGTAGAACAACCTATCTAGACCTCTGGAGTCTTTCTGGTAGTTTTTTCTGTTTGATCTTGTCCAGTGGAAATCGAAATATCTGTTTTTTTTCCACATCGGTCAACTTGCACTTTTGTCGCATGATGTGAGCAGGACAAATGCAGACTGAGGTGGCAGTCCCAAAGGTATTGTTCATTTGCCAATCAGTTCACTCCTACAAAACGGCCCTACAACTGTAGGCTGACTTAAACGATTGCGCTTGTTGAGTTATTAAAGTACCTGATGTCTATATACGATCGGCTAACGTTGGATCAGAGATTCAGCCTAACGACACCACTATTGATAAGCTCTAATGAGAACGAAACTCGAGTCCAGTGCTTCTTTCCGAAAGAGGCCAGCTGGAAAGTCTATCTGAATGCGAAGGCTGCGATCAAGTGGGAGTGATGGTCAACTTGAAAATAAACCAAATCCCCGACTACTCATCAGTAATCTAAAATATCGCCTTGCAGGTTTAATGAGTTCTGTGATCTCGACCTGTCTCGGAAGTCCTAATCGCGGGGTTATCGATTGGAGTTAACAGGCAGTAACTGTGTCTCCTCTCGAGACGATCGGGCAACCTGATCATTGCTCACAAGCGAGAGTGGTTGAGCGTTCAGATTTGATGATTCGGTCGTGCCTAATGTGAGGTCAATGGCGCAGTGGTTAACACGGTTGCCTCATGAGTGGTCATTGCGGTTGCCTCATGATTGGAATGACCGGGATATGCACTACTGATGAGCTCTAATGAGAGCGAAACTTGAGTCTAGTGCTTCTTTTCGAAAGAGGCTGGCTGGAAAGTCTATGTGAATGCGAAGGCTGCGATCGAATGTGAGTGATGTTCAAGTTGAGAATTCTTTTTACCCTGAACAGGTCACCGATTACGAATTCTGCACCACCTCCACTATTTCCCCACAGAGCTAAACTATCTGCCCAGTGTGTCCAAACAGGGACATAATCGGCCACGAGGGGCGTCGGTTTGTATATGAACATCATTATCGCCTATCAACTAATTACACTCATTCACTCCGACTGGTTGCAACGGCCTATTCTCCGATTTATATGGACTAAGAGTGGAAGTACTGGAGATCACGAATTACACATTCGAGATTTGTTAGCACGGAATGGTAACTGCAAGCGGTAAGAAGCAGCAGCGAACAAAACCCATTTTTTGACTCGGGTGATTTCCACGTGACAATCGCGGTCACAAACGACCATGAGCTGACCAGTGATCAACTCGTTTCATACAACCTTATCACAGAGTCGCCGTCCACCTGGTCATTCCACGGAGGAGGTATTGCCTTGTGGATTTGTGAGTGAACACAGCTGCAGAGCATCCTCGTGAACTGCTTGATTTTTTCGAATTTGCAGATAATAGAAACATTTCTAGTGTGCATGTGACTTTAGTGGAAGCTTCAAGGTGGGCTAAAATCCGTGGAAGGCCACATTTCTTTTTTGGTTTGCTTGGTTGTTGAACTCATTGACGAACAGAACTGAGCTTGAGTGTCTAATTCGTATGGATTTCAGGATCGTAAACTTATGACGAACTTACCGTGTTCACATAAGACTTTTTCTAGTGTAAGATGGCTTGATACCAGTTGAAATGTCCTAAGGGAGTTCAGTGGGTTTCAGCGGCGAACGGGGTCGCACAATTGATGTTGTAGTGAACAAGTGGATATGGGCCCGACCCTCGTCCACTAACAATTCAAAACACCTTTCCGGAAGAACAATCGAAACGTGTTCCCAACAAGCATCGAACTGAAATAACGCTGCAGAGTTTGGAAACAAACCGTCCACTTCCAATAGTGTTTGAATACATGATAAGTAGTCACTTCTAACTTAGTCCGTGAGCCACGGCAACCAACAGAATAAAGAAAAGGAACGTTGGGTAGACTCCAGCCCACCCGGCGGCACTAAAAGGCGTGCCAAGAGAAGAGTGTGTAGAACGTACCAGTGCGTTGAACAAGACTCTAAAAAGCACAGGTTAAACGACCTTGAAGCGCAGAATAATAGATGAGCCGTTAGTATTATGGCAGACATTCACTGCAGCCAAGTATGTGCACGATGGAAGAAAGTGACACTGAGTTCGCATCAGACCTCCTATAGCAGGCATTCACAGAGCCATGCGTACAGAACAGGCGAGTAGGAAAACACGGTTGCAGCCGAGAGCCTTAGAGATGCCACGCGATCTCTGGATGTTACACAATGTACGCACGGGTGGGCTGATGGTTACGGGGATTGGTTAGCTTCTACTGTGTGAGGACATATATCCGCCTGGTGGGCGTGGGCCAGGTTATGAAGCTGGCTGGGATGCTTGCTAAGACGTACGCGATGGACACTGAGCGCACGGGTGTGTCCGCACGGTAAGGTGTGTGGGCCGACATGCCTGGTAAAATGGTAGTCCACCCGCGGGCACATGAGCGACCTATTCAGATTGGCATAGTCTTCCTTCGTCATCGCCGTTCAAACTGGCAAAAAGGCCTAGCAAGCCCTTTCTAGGGTGGTCGAATGGTATCCATTCTGGTAACAAGCTGATGACAGCCGTGGCAGCAGATAGCAGGAGTGGAAAGGCTAGGTGGCAATATTTCGGCCCATTCTGGCCTTAGATAGCTTGGGTGTGATTCAGTCAAGGCAAACTTATGTTGGTGCCGTATGTGTCCGATGATAACATAGTATCAACGTCAAATAACTGTACTCTAGTGCTACGATCGACCGTGTCAACGGTGGGCGCTGGGAGTTGTTAACTTAATATCCTTGATGTTGTTCCGATGAAGGTAAACAGAAGACAAGGAATCTTGTATTCGGTAGTTTCATACTGCCAACTAAAATAGGCTGTGATACTTTAAGTTAACGACTCATTTGTGTAGAGTTTATATGTGAGTGCAAATTTTAAGTGCATGTGGTGTTCTGAACCCCAGTCTGTTTGAGTAACCTAGATGATACCGTAATTATGCAATGCGGTCGGGGATACACCAGAAACGCATGACTGGTTTTTGTTGGTTGTTGTCACCAATCAAACACTCGTATCCAACGAACCTATTGTTGGGCTTGTGATGTTGGCACTTTACTTATGGCTCTTTTTTATGACCCCAGATTTTCGTAATGCTTCTGTTAATAAAAACTGCAGTTATTAATGTTTACGACCAGTTTATTTGCTTGCACTAAGATTCAAAAAAATTCTCCAAGTATAACCTCCTAGGTAACATACCGAGAGCCGAACGCAAGTGTTTCGACTGAATAGCGTGTATTTGACAAGAACAAATGTGTTTGGCTAGTTAGGTGGCACTTTGTCTTCTGAAAGTGCGCTTCATAGGAATGATTAAGAGAAATTACTATTGGTTAACGAGTGGTATAAATCAATCAAAAATGTGGACAAACGAGGACCAAGTCAGACCAATGTAAAGAGGGTTGTGGAGATCCTAGCATCAATATTTTTCAAAACAATGACCGACAAGTCTTATCCCATGATCTAACATAAGTTGTATTTATAAAGGGTGCAAGCTTCTTTGAATTTGAATACAACGAGGACCTCTGTTCAAGTTACTCTGAGAAGTGTTGCAGAGAAGAATGACAGTCTCTAAGCTCAAACAGCTACTGGCATACATGGAACCATTTAGAACAGACAATATCAGAGACAATGCTTGAAGTCATTCGATGAGTATACCATTCTTCCGGAATCTTTCTGGAAAATATTTCATCCTATCAGCAACCGCGTTTTTAGGGATGTCGTGATCTACAGGTTTCCCGGGGTTATGCTTCGGAGAAGACCATCCGTGTTAGTCAAAGTGCGGACGGATAGGCACTACGTTCACTTAATTTTGTGGCCTGATTAGCTATTGGTGTGTATGACAAATTCCATCAGTCGATACATCCGTGGAATGTGGAGCACGCATTCGATAAACCGTTCAAGAGGCAAATTACCTAATAAGCTCGACAGCATAGTGCAACACAGGCAGTTGGTTGTTGATTCAGCAAATCAGCCAGGTTGCATGAGTATATGTGCCGGTGATCAAGCTCAAGGTAGATGGTGGTTGACTCCGTTTGGTGTAACACTCGAACACGCGGCTGTTGTGCTCCTAGGACCACTGGTCGTTTCTAGCGGGCTGGTACAACTGATACGAACAATTTCGTACATTTTGCCACGGTGAACCCCGTATACCAAGACCGAGTAAATCAGCACTGTTTCAACTGACAGTGGCGTGCGCTGGAGTCAGTTTTCACGAGAAAAACATGAGAATAACGAATAACAGATGGAAAAACGACAGTCAAACAACTATCTAGCTGTCTTCCCACCATGCAGATCCCTCATCATGTCAACAGATTTCGTATGTCAGTCATGGTGTCATATAGTAACACTGCCCGACCTTGCCCGCATTTCTTAAGGCTAAATGGATCAGACACTATCACTCGATCTAGTGAGTGTACCAATCGTCTACGCAGATCGTTTGTTGCATTGGGTTGGCCAACTGATTTTGATTGTTTGATTCGTTTGCCTATTACTCGTTACTGTGTTCGACCTAAATGACTCACCTGCGGCTGATGGTCTAGAGTGAAATACAATGGTTTCATGTTGTACTAGTAAAATGATAACCAACCAACTACTGAATGTTTAAATGACCCCACAGGTGTAGATCTAGAGAAATTGCAGTCCACTCGTTGAACTGTGTAGCCGAGAACTGACCGAATTTAGAGTGATATATCCACGCCGGTATTTCACTAATGAGTTAAACGAGCTAGTTTTCTCTTTGAATATGGGAGCGAATAAGACTTACAACAATGGACTGTCTGTCGATTATAAATATGCTTGCGAGTTACGTCCGCAGATACCAAATCTAATACATTAACTCTTGAGCAGTATGATGTGTCAAACCAAAGATGAGCATGGTTGACACTAGTTTCATGAAAAGAAACACCTGAATCAAACTTAAAATGCTTATCGACAGTAAACAACAAACGTAAGAAGGTTGACAGAAATAGGCAGTCCATTGGAGACGACCAGCTACCTCAGCTCGGCATCAAATAGCAACGGACTCTAACACACCAAAATTTGCGATCAATTTTAGCATTAGGATATCAAAGTTCGTGCACAACTTGACCTCGACGAGTTTATCCAGCTGGAACCTGATCGGTTGCTGTCCGGCAAGCTGAATCGAGAACAGTGTGATCCAACATAATTCAACATGACCAGATTCAGACGGATGGAAAGCTAGAGAGACAAACACTCATAGACCGAACTGGTCACCCCGTGCCCACAAGTCCGAAGTGCCTTCGGTGAAATGAAAGTGCCGATTCTAAACCGCCACCAACGGAAGTATTTATTTGAAACTGAGTACTCTTTAACCACCTCGTCAGAGCAGAAAGAAGACATATATTACGACATGTTAACATTTCCTTTACCCTCATCAGTCGCAAACGTAAAACATGCCAGTTATATGCATCATATAGATAAGGACAAACAGGGTCTAGACACACAAGCACACCAATTATTACGTAATCATGACCACGGCAACCCGACAGGTTGTTTCAACCACTTCTGTGCATACAACTTCGGT
>QNGE01002668.1:3860-24409 GCA_008508345.1 Paragonimus westermani
CAGTGGCGTGAATGTTGTCGTTGTTTGTCCGAGTTGTCTGTGAAGTGAGTGCATTTAATGACGCGGGGCAGTGAAAGCCGTAAGGAAGCTGTCTCGCTGATGACGCCTTACTCTCACTTGCAGCTCGGTTGTGTTGTATGCGAGGTGTAGGCACCTTGATGCTGAATGTTTGAATATGGACGTGGTCATTTTCAGTAGCTAGGTCCCTTCCCGTCCCCTTCTTTTTTCCTTCTCTCCTATGTATAGGGTTTGCTTTTTCTTCATGGTTGTGTGGCAGTTAAGCATTGGTGTGAACCACTGATGTATTGCTGTCTATGATGATGATGATGATGATGTTACCATTAATAAACTCAAGACGGTTCACTCGAGACCAGTCAAACAGAATGTCCAGGTTCTTGTGTGGGATGACAGAATAACCGGTAATGTTGACAGCTCATCAACTTTTGATCTCGTCGGCGAACAGTAGTAACGAGGAGGTGGTTGACGGAGGAAGTTCGTTAATAAATGTCGAAAATATTAGGGGTCCAAGACTTGAACCCTGGATCACTTCACTGGGGCTAAGCCAGCAGGTAGAGAATGCACCAGTAACGCGCACAGTGTGCAGGCAGTTAGCTAGATACGATTCAAGCCACTGGAGAAGATTGCCTCGTACCCTATAGTGGGAAAGCTTGCCGATCAAAACAGTATGGTCCACGCGATCAACTGCTTTGGGAAAGTCGAGATATACGACGTCTATTCCATTGCCCTGATCAACTGCTTTGATTCACTTATTGTTGGCTATAAGCAGATTTGTGGTGCGCGAACGGCTCTTGCGGAATCCGTGTTGTGCATCGGGAAAGACTCACGAGAAGTTAGGTGCTTACAAAGCGAGTCGTATACAACCGCCTCTAAAATTTTTCAGACGCTTGATAACAAATCGGTTGGTCTGCAATCACTGGGGCAACTCCGTCTACCATCTTTGAAAAGGGGTGTGAGTCTCACGAGTTTGCAGCTGCTGGGTACTGTTTCTTGGGGAACGGATTGCGTGGTCAGTAAGCTAAATGGATCAGCGAGCTGTTCGGCCGCTTTACGCAATGCTTTGTGAGGTATATCGTCGGGGCCATGATAGCTGTCTCTAATGCACTTATGTTTAGCCAGCACCGTTGCGGTGGAAGTATCCAAAGTGTGAATGCCATCAATTTCAGTGTCAAGACGAATCTGAGAAACTGATGGTGACTGTGCAAAAACTGTTGTAAAACTCAGCGAGGATACCATCGGCCTCCGTCAATAAGGCCTGATGGGCCTAAGAGTTGTGGAACTCCAGCTTTTGCCTTGGGAATTGATGCTACAAATCAGAAGAGGTCATTCGGATCAGCGATAAAGCGTTCCGTAGGACGTTGTTGATAATAAAAACGGTCACGTCGAATTAGCGATGTGCACCTATTTTTTAAGGTAGTGTATACTTTTTGGTCAACTTCAAATCCTGACACTCGATAGCACACCCAAGCACGCTTCTTCAGGACAAGTTTGAGTTTACTAGAGCATTGTAGACTCACCAACGGCTGCGGAAAGAATGGTAGTAAGCTTTTCACGGAGGTTATTTACAGATTGATTGGCTTATAGTAAGTCCCGTTCCTCTGTAGAGCGATCAAAGTGAAACGAAATCCTGTCAGAGATGAAGCGACGTCAATGGTGGGACCACCCCAATGTGCGTTGCCATCTCATGCGAAGTGACGATAATTTTGAGAAGTTGTGGTCGAGGTTCACCCGAATCCTGGTCGGGCCGAAGGATACGATGAATACGTAGAACTTGAACGTTAGTAAGTTCAAGTGCAGTTGACAGGAATCACCAATGGCTCCTGTCACATTCCGGGTCGTCGTCAATGGAATCAGACACCCTTAATGATAACATTACGCTACCGGTCAGCGGTTCCAGTTCCCTTGTTAGAGAGCTTGCGCATCTAGCGTTCAGCCCATGATATATCAGGATACACGCGGGCCCCGGAGTCGTCCAGCAGCCTGTGCGGCGTTAGGAGAACGCTTTCAGTCAAATTAGATGACGAAAGCATGACCTTTACTAAGCGAGGTTTGTCAGCTTGCGGCGAATCCAGTTTCCTCAGTAACTTCTTGGTAGATTTCGGGACATGGTTTTATGCCCGTTTTAGTGCAAAGGCTCCTCCAGAGCTCTCGATCGTACTTGTCACGGAGCTTTCAGCAACTGGTGGCACGTTCCTGAAGGTTCTGAACAGTTGCAGAATCCTCCCGAGCAGATAAACTCGGCTTTTGAAGATCGGCGGCGTTGGTTCCCCTGGAGAATTTCTCCGAACTTACGCCATCATTAACGTAGCACTCATGAACAGCAAGACTAGGCTCCTTAGGTTGGATCATGCGAAGAGCCTCTGAATTTGGTCGTGTCTCTTTGCGTGCTGTTGGCGGGTTGTTAGCAGTAATGAACATGTGCGTTTTCGGAGCAGCCGAGGTTACTCTTCTTGACTTTGATGCTAAACCAACTGACGCATATGTTACTGTCTGTAACACTCGCGTTACATACCCTATACACTACAACTAGTGGATTAAGAGATGATAAATCCACTGCATATAGTGAGGTGGTCGCTTCAGAACTAGGAGACTGTCCAGCGGTCCTACAACAGAGACAAACAAGGTGGATGCAGTCCAGCTGTGTTGTTGTCAACATGTAAATCTCACTAGAAGTGCCTAGGCCCGAGGTGTGGAACCATGTCGCAGATCAAGCAGTTCATAGCGTAGTGTCTCACGCGGACAAACTTCACACAAGATCCACAGTTAGACCTTTTCATCATCACTAATGAATTTAGATGTAAGCCTGGGGTGACCGATCGAATAGGAATCAGTTAATTCGTAATTCTCAGTCTCTAAGGTAAGGAAACGATCAAATTTCAGCCAACAGACGTAGACAGAAATTCAAACTTACGGTATTCAAAACTCCCGTTGCTCTGTTTCGTTTTTGTAGAAGTCTGGTAGTTAACTATAGACGCGATCTTTTCTCCCATACCTTTCACCGCAGCTTCTCCCTCTCTTTTGTAAGTGTATGTTACACCGTCAGTCGTGTAGCTTATCATTTAGGTACTACCATAGCTGGCTTCTAATTTCCTGGCTGCAGCGGCTCTCCTTTCTTGTAGAATGGTCAGACGATCCACTTGCAGCTCGTGTACTGAGTTTGTCCACGTGAAGGACCACGTGCTATAGTGCTTTGGCTGCGACGCGTGGTTTCATATTTGGTGTATCTCCAGAGCTGTACCATACATTTAGTGCAGCCAATTTGGGCTGCGTTCAACTTAACTGCGGTAACTGTCGTTTCTCTAGGAGTCTATTTGCTGGCCAATTAGGAACCACCGATACTTCGACAGTGGCAGCTGGCGCTAGCGGCTGTTATGAGGCGTGCTGCTAACACATGCCGGTACCATCCTACTCAGAGTGTAACAACCCCACCTGAACGCAAGCCAAGTAGTAAAAAAAGAACATCCGCTAGTGGTGACTGATGTCCAGGAATCATCACGTTCAATGGCATGGCTGTCGTGAAAACTACGTTCTGCCGCCGTGTCAGACTCCGTTATAGTGCAGAACCTTCCAGAGTGCCTTGGTTCGTCTCTCCGGCTACGCGATGAGCACGACCACGAAATTTGGCTCGCTGTCTGTGCTCAAATGCAAATCAAACCTTGATACTCTATTTCCATTACCCTTCTGGCAATGAAACTCGACTCACCACGTGCACACAAATCAAGACGGGTTTCCCTTGCAAGTGCTCCGGAATCTGAGGAGCTTCTCCTAGCAGCCTTTAAACTGCACCCGTTTGTTGATGCCTCAGTTTATCTTGACATATCTTGGACTGAGCGGCAACGGAGAAATCAAGCCACGAAAAATGCGGTCGCTTTTAACCGTTCCCGCAACATAACTATAAGAAATGTGCTCTATATATGTAGGGACAACACCACGCACGATATTAACCAATGGAAACTTTTTGCAGTCGCCATAAGGCCAGAATGTATGCTTCTGCAAAACATTGCGCTCTTCTCGCTCTAGCCTCACACTAGATGACTCCTTACCGCGGCTCCTGAAAATTACCGTGACCGTGCCCGTGAAATCTGCACATATATATTCGAGCGTTTTCGCCACGGGCGCCGACGAATCCCTGGAGGCATCAGCCTTTACCTTGATCGTTCCAAAGAAGAACGCGAGGAGTTGCGGGCTGAATACTCAGCACGAGCTGCTCGCCTGATCATTCCCTCAGTTAACCGACAGTCTTCACAAAACGAATACCAATCGGCTCAGTCAGAGTCAGCGATAATCCCGGTGATGCGCCCAGCGTCGTCCGAAAAATCCCGTTTATCACCGACTCAATCAATTTGCATTCATTCAGAACAAATTCTGTCAAATGTGCTCATATCAATGCCCAAAGTCTGATAGGTAAACTCCTTGCGGTTTATTGTCGGGATTACTGAATCATGACTCAAAAATCATCCTGGTACTGAGTGTGAAATAACAAGCATGCTCCTCTTTCAGAATGGTACAATAACGGGCAGCTGACGTGGTGTTGCCATTTTCCCACAAGTCCCTCCGGGATACTCCCCTGTCTCACCCAATGCTCACTACCATTCCTGGTGCTCCGTTGCACTATCCAACCCTGACAGATTGTTAACTGGCGTAACCTATCAGTACTCCTGCTTTTGTTCCAACCGTGACGATGCAATCCTGTCCAGACTCAACTGTATCCCTTTCCTAAGATACTCATATCCTAATAATGGATGACTTTAACCTACCACAAATGCCCTGTCGGCGCAAGGCCTGAAACATCTCTAACTACAGTTGCAGGCCTCACGGAACATGTGATTGATTGTTCAAAATGGCGCGAGGACCATGCTCCGTTCCGTCTGGACTATACCTCAACTACTGAGGAATTAACGATAAACAACTTAACAGTGGACGTCCCATTCGGCTTAAGTGATCACGTTGTAGTAACTTTCGACTTCATTTGTAGTGCTGAGCCTACTTCCAAAGCAAACTTTCCAAAAAGGAACATCCGAAGAATTAGGGTGGACACACTCAACGCATTCTTAGCTATTGCTTCGTGAGATCAGTTTAATTCATCATTGTCTGTTGAGCGAATGTGAGACCATTTCATTACTACCATTCGCGAAGCCATAGATTGCTCAGCACCATTCTACTCCACAACCTGCCGGAAACCGCGACAGCAATTGCAGACCCGAGTGTTAAATATGATCCACACTAAACGTCTAACATGGGCTTGGCTTGGAATGTCAGAGAGTTCAGATGATCATCCTCTCTATGCGCGACTTCGAAACCAATGCACCAAACTATTCAGGAAAGATTGACTAGATTTCCAGCGACGTTCAACCCAGCGCCTAGTCAGTGCTCCCAAAAACTTGTGTAAATTTGCCTCGAAAATCCCTAGAGCCAAAGCCGGTGTGCCCCAGCCAGCCGGTCCGCAAGGGCTCACCAGCTCAGATGGTGAAAATTCTTAAGTTCTGGCTGACTTCTACAGCACTGTGTTTGCTAACGGCGTGCCGAGCTGCCCCGTGGAAAAGGTACCAACACTTATGGAGGAATCTCCACGCTAGATGTCACAGCGGATGCCGTGTTAATGAAACTTCGGGTGATTAAACTCAAATCTCTCGGACCAGACTGTATATCTCCTTTGGCCCTTGCTCACGGGATTGCAAAATTAGCTGTAGCGCTAAGTATCCAATTGACAAAGTCAGTTGCTGTGGGAGCGGTGCCCGAAAGCTGGAAATCGGTGAATCTCACTCACATCTTCAAAGGTTGGCAACGCAATCAGCCCTGCAACTACCGCCCGATTGCCGTCCTATCAAGTGCGTCCAAGGTCCCTAAAGCGCTAGCCCAGGATTCGCTGTCTAGATATTTTCTAACACAAGCATTCTTCTGGAGCGTGCAACACGGCTTCCTCCGCGGCCACTTATGTACTACGAGTTTGTTGTTAACTGTAGACCAATGGACCACTGCTACCGACAGAGGAGATTGGGTTGATGCTGTTAACCCTGGCTTCGCCAAGACTTTTTGCTGAGTGAATCATTCTCTTTTACTCGACAAGCTCCACCGTTGCATTGTCGAAGGTAACCTTTTCCGCTGACTCGAATCTTATCTATCAAACCGTTCCGATCGCATGCGCGTGGGCTACTCCGTATCCTCTGTCAGACTCAGCTCCTGCGGGATCCTACAGCGCTCCATCCTGTGGCCACTACTTTTTTCTGTCTTTATCAACGTTCTGCCATCCGGAGTATCGTCTCCACTGATGCTGTTTTTCGATTATATTAAAGTCTGGCGTGTCGTATGTAATAGCCCTAACACGAGCGCCCTACAGGTTGATGTTAGTGACGTTTGCAGATGGTTTATATCAAACTCCATCGAGTTCAATATCAGCAAGTGCAATGTTATGCACATCAGAAATAGGTGCAGTTTCCTTTGCTCCCTCGGGTGAGTACCGTTCCAAGTCACGAACAGAGAAGACCTGGGCACTGTTGTGGCGCACAACCTCTCGAATCCTCCCAATACTGAGGTAGATACCAAGACGGTCAATAGCGTATTTTGGGAAAAGTTGGGGGTGGGGGGTCGTTTTAATAACCTGTGCAACTCAAGCAAGGGACTCTTGTTTGGTCTCCTCACTTACAGAAGGACAAAATTATCTTGGAAACTGTTCGACGACGCGCGACGAATGCAGTTCGTGAGCTGAGCTTGAAACCCTACCTTGAGCGGCTACAAAAACTATTCTCTACTCCCTGAAGTGCCGCAGACAGAAGTGACCTAATGTTGGCGTTCATTATTCTGAGGGCCCCCTAACTATTTGTGTAGATCTCTGCTCACTTCTGCGAATACTGGCTTATTCGGAGAGCATTCCTCCAAACTAAAAAGTCAGCACATCACACTAGAGATTGGGCACAGTTTTTTCTCGGTTCGGGTCTGTAAAGCTTGGAACTGTCTACCAGAACATATCGTGAGTGCCACGACGGTGACTGAGTTCAAAATTCGTCCGGATTGCCACTCTAGAACTTAGTCCGTGCCCCCAACATACTCTCCTGTTAAACAGCTTACAACTTATTTTGCGTATTAATCCAGCTGTAGACTTACGTATATAATAACAGTAGGCGTGCATTTATTTATTCTCTGTTCTAGTCCTCTGGTACAAGCAAGAAAGGTTGCGACGTATAACTGTCTCTCTGGTACGAAGATTCCTCGCCTGGAGAAAAGGAACCGTCAAAAGTTATCGCCTGCTACTTCCGCCCATCACCCATTGAACCCCACTGATGCTGCCGGTATTCGCTTTGAGACAGTTCCGCAATCATATCAGAAAGTTGCCCCTTGTGAGGAATTGTTTCAACAATCCGGAACATACAGGAAAATGTTTGTTCTCATTCTTTTTTTCCATTTTGCTCAGCATCTTTTCCCATACTTTCGGATGCAGTGAATTCTAAGAATTATGGGCTGGTCTCGAAATTGATATCTGATTTGGTGGGTGGTCTGCTACCTTTCTAAATTCCGTTTTCAGGATCCTTATGAAGTGAAACGGGTGAAAATGCAAACAATGTCTTCGGAAGCTTCTCCGAATCTCGTTGCTTCGGATTATTCTAGCAGGATGATTGGTTGCGTATGTAGGTTTTCTTCTGCCAGGTTTTCAGCTTGTCATGTTGGTTGAAGTGAAGTTCTTCTCATCGTCTTTTATTTTCAGCCTGCTGGCTTACTTCGAGCTCTGTCTGAACTGTAGTGGCCAAGTGAGTATGCGCCCGATCGCGCTTATTCCGGCGTCAAGACGCTCAGTGAAGAGGCTGACAGTCGGTGATCTCTGCATTCTATCAACGCACAATAAACAACTTCCAGTGCTTCTCTTGAACAGTTATCGAAATGAAGTACCAACTGGAGGAACACGGTAGGGTTTGGAAGCACACCGGGTATTTTTAGCAGTGTGTGGAACTCTGATAAGTAGTCAGCCTTAGTCTAGTCTGGAACCAACGACAGTAAGCAAGGAAAGGCAAAAGAAAGCAAGATGACTCCCAACCCATTCAGTGGCACTCAAAAGCGCGTCGAGCGAAGAGTGCGTAAAACCTTCGAGTGCGTTGAACAACACTCGAAAAAGTCTGTACCCAACGACCTTGACGAAGTAGAACAGTAGACGAACCGTTAGGAAAAGAGCGAGCATTTCCTGTGTGCAAATGGTTGCACGATTGGAGGAAGTGGCACTGAGTACATATCAGCCCTTCTGAAGCAGGCGTACACAGAAGCGTGCGTAGAGAACAGACAAGCGAGAATAAACCTTTGGAGTCGAAGTCCTTAGAACAGCCACACTATAGCTGGTCACTAGAAAACTTTGTGGCCTTTCATTTATGCCCGTTTTTAGTGCTTCAGCATCGACTCTCACTTCTGTAAACGGTTGAGTTTGTTCAACTGTTATGTACCCCTTTAAATGTATTTGTGATTAGTCCATGGTAAACTGCTTTTTGCCATGTTTTCCCGTTCGTTTATGACTCAGTGTTTGCTTCTAACAACGGCCTGTTGTTGATTTTCCCTCCAGAAAGTCATCAGTAATGTCAACCACGCATATTGTTCGTCTGTGACTGTACTGGCTGTTTTACTAAAGTGGTTACTTGGATTAAAGTGCGGTGCTTGAACACGGAACTCAAAATAAAGGAAGAGCTTGAGTCAGACACCGTGTAGGGTGGTCACTGTCTAATTGGCCTTATTTCAATATCAACCTGTTCCAGATACATCGAAAGCCTGAACACTGTTCCAACCAATAGTTACGGCTTTCTGACTGGGTTCTTATAAATTCTGTCGTCACCGAATACCACAATAACAGGCGATGCTCCTCAACTGTTATTAGTGCCATCTACAAACGGGTAACAAGTCCATATGCAACAACCAAAGAAGTCAACGACACCGAGAAACAGCAAGCATAGTGCCGAAATTTTCCCTGCAAAGTTTCAGTCATATCATCCCAGCCGCATCTGTGCGAAACTTGTCACTGTGACGCGACAAAAGGCGCCGAGCTGCGGCCAACCGGGAAGACTATCGAGGAAAAGCTGGTATGCGGAGCCTTATGGTGTCTACTTCTGACCACCAACTTCCCTTCCAATAGGACGCGCGCCTCAGTTTTCTAGTCTTCATTTGTTTCCATCCTAGTGCACCCTACGATGAGATGTCCCCAAACTCTATCTGTAAACCGTCAATCTGGTGAATAAGCCTCCAGGACTACGACAGGTGACGTATGACACGCATCCCCACGCTATGACTCGGAGGAACGAACAATACCGGAGATAAGTGTCAATGGGATCCCCATCCTTGACTTCTGTTTACCGTGCTGATTACAAGAATGAACGCAAGGGAGGTGTACCCGTGTACGTTAGTCTTAAGTTGTCCGAATTTTTATGCAACGGCAATGTCCCCTCTCTTATGTGTGACGCTGTTCGGTTATAAATCAAACTCCTAGTTATCTGCCGCTCACTCTCGAGCCCACGTTTGATTGATGGGGTTCTTTTCTCATTTCGACGAGTTTATACCCACTCAGCACTCCTCTCTCTTGTTGGTCACGGGTAGCTGACGTTCCAAAAGTGTGCTGGACACAGCTCCTTCAACAAGCTTTGGAAGGTAGCTTTCACTCAGCTCTATAGGGGAATTAGATACAACTTATTCTCCACGATGTGCCGTACAACACAAATCTCTTCGTTTCTGGATCTTCTAATGACAAACGAAAAAGCCATTACAATGACTAGTTTATCATTATCTCTCTCTTTGATTCTGGCGATTGACTTTCTCTGCCACCGGGTACAGCACTCCCCGAAGAAGCACCTGGTGCATTGTTTCAGTCGGGCCGACTTTGATAATACCACTCATCTCATCAAGCTTCACGTAGAAACCACTTTGGTTTCCCCTGTATGCGAACATATTAAACGCGTGCCACACGAGACGGCTTGTTGTACATCCCGCGCGAGTTCGGAATACGTTCTCCCTGTTCTCCCTCCGGAGGAATTCGTCGTCTACTTAAAAGCCATCCACAATTGTTCTCTAAGCAAAGACAGTCCACTAAACCCGAAGACGCTGGGACCTTTCGCAAAGTACTCACGTGGTGCATATCGAAAATCTGTTGTCGTTTTCTTCTAGGGCAATCAAAAACGTTCGAAATGTGGCATTCAAACAAGATCTTTCTCTGAAAACTCATAAACTACCGTCGTAAGAACCTACCTTCGGCCCCTTCACTGCTTCAAACGAATGGTAACATCACTTCCGAAACCAACGCTGTGTTACTTACGGGTCGGCGCGCCGCCGTTTACAATTCAAACATTTCAGTGCTAGTCTTCATCGGGGTTCAAGCAATCCTTTTTGTTTGTAATTTTTTCAGTGCACAGTGTAAAAAATTGTGTTTTCCAAGGGTAACCCTTTCAGTTCGGTGGGCCAGATTTCTCTACCATTACAGAAAGAAGCGTCTTATGTACCTACCAAACCATTTCATAACCTCGTATATCCATCATTTCTGATACTATCATTCCTGAGGAACGGAAAGAAGCTGCCGTCATCTTTATATATAAGTCCGCTATCGACCAATCGGTCTAACGAGTATTCCCTACAAAGTCTTAGGACGTTTAACCGAACTTTTGGTTAGTACTCATCTCTGTGTCTCAGCCGGGATTCCTGCCAAATAGATTCTGCGTTGCGAACATGTTGCTCTTTGTGCATGGCTTAGATGGTTAGGTCATGTATTAAGGATGTCAGCTAGTCGTCTTCCACACCGTGCACTATTCGCTGACATTGCAACCGACTGGTGTAAGGTGCGAGGTGGACAGATAATGACCTGGTGTAGAGAAATGAAATCGTTCACTAAGGGGTTGTCCACTGTAGATCGAGTTCGTCTCCCGGGCTTGAGCCGTCGCGACTCACAGAGTTTGTGGCTGGAGACTGTAGGTGGGATGGCGGCTAATCGAGCTCAGTGGCGTGAATGTTGTCGTTGTTTGTCCGAGTTGTCTGTGAAGTGAGTGCATTTAATGACGCGGGGCAGTGAAAGCCGTAAGGAAGCTGTCTCGCTGATGACGCCTTACTCTCACTTGCAGCTCGGTTGTGTTGTATGCGAGGTGTAGGCACCTTGATGCTGAATGTTTGAATATGGACGTGGTCATTTTCAGTAGCTAGGTCCCTTCCCGTCCCCTTCTTTTTTCCTTCTCTCCTATGTATAGGGTTTGCTTTTTCTTCATGGTTGTGTGGCAGTTAAGCATTGGTGTGAACCACTGATGTATTGCTGTCTATGATGATAATGTTGATGATGATGATGATGATAACGAATGCTACGGCTTATGATTTCACATCGGTCGTCATTTTGTTCGACATTGCTAATGCGTTCAATGGGGTGCCACACCGCCCACTTCTACAGAAAATGGAAACACAAATCAAGAGTGATGTTCACCGCTGGCTTCCCTCATTTGCAAGTGGTGTAACCTTTCGGGTTATAGCGGGTGTACCACAAAGATCAGTCGCATGGTCTCTTACTGTTTCTCTATTTACTTTACTAATCTACCGAATGCAATTTCCAGCCACTATCTCTTTTGTGGAGAAAACTCACAAATGTGGAGCTCCCACGATCCCAGCACTTTGCAAGCCGGCCTTCATACAGTTGAGCAGTGGTCAGAATAGCCTCCCTGTCAGCGATGATAAGTGTGCGCTGATACCTTTTGGTGACGGTTCTGGCAGCGTTTTCATAAAATAATGCTCACAAACAGCTGTTTGCTGTCAAGGGGATTCTTAAAACGGCGTGGGCATTTGGGTATTGCCTAGCTTGTCCTTTTCATTTCGTCACGAAAAAAGCGGCTGAAGTGGATTTATTATATTGGTCATCATAATACTAACGCTTGCTCAAGTTGACGAAAAGGCTTTTCAAACTTTAGTTTTTGTCCGGCCATTGATTTGATATGGTAACTTAGCGGTTTATTCTGGCTTTACGAATGGTATTATTACGCACAAACGTGTGCAATGAGCTGTGATGTAAATCCCAATAGGTCTTTGGAACGTTTTCCAAAAGTCTGACTTCTAACGTCTTGACTTTCACCCTCTTGAGTATCGAAGACTGCTGGAATCTCATTCTCGCTTTTCTTGTCTCTGAATGGCTGTCAGAATAACTCTACTCCCACAGATCCAGATGGGCTAAGGTGTCAGTGAAAAGTTGCTTAAAATAAGTCCTCAAAAATTTGTCGAACAAACATTTCTTGCACCCTGTGGGGGCTCATCAGAATCCAATGGTCGTTCATGCTTTTTCAGGAATGTGGTTTAAATCACTAAACTCATATCAACTTAGCAAAGTTAGCATGTGGGTGATATAGCATTGCTTCTTCCCATATCGTATTCTTCCCACATTGAAACTGCGTTTGTGAAGAGTGGTACTACACCAGGTTTCCTATGACTACCCTTGAGCAAAGCTAACGCTCGTGTGACATCAGAAGAAGAATCGTCTTAACCCTGGAAACGTGGACTCTCAGTATCCCGTGTGCATATCAATCACGGAATCACTGCACATGTATGTAGTCACGTAGGTCCAAGAATATCCAAGTAAAAATGCAGTCCACAGACGGATATATACTTGTCCCCATTGAGTATCTAGTTTTGTGATTCACTAGTGGGTACGTAGATGCGAAACTGGAGGCTCATTCTCAGGTATGTTCCCTTTTCACCTGATTCCGTGCAGACTTTGTCATTTCGTTCAGTTTATTTCGATTCATAGGATTTGAGGCTGGTCGCCGGTTGATGTCCACTTTTTTCCACCGGCGGGCTCCGATGATTGTACCGTTATGCTGCATATAGAAAAAACCCTTTCAATATTGTTTCAATATTGGAGACTGCAGTGTAAAACACAGTCAGCCCAAGGGTGTCGCTGTAGAAATGGTTATAAAACTCATGTTCTTGTTATCGATAGACCTGTGTAAGTTTTCCCTTGAAGTTCTCTTTGATCTCTGCAGTATTGCTACGGACTGCCTTACACTGAATCGCTTCTGCCGTCAAGGTAACTGCTCGTAATTTGACCAAAAGCGCGCACTGCCAGCTCGACTAGTGTCTTACAATACTATCCGTCACGTAGATTCAACTTGTTGATCAGTATCCTCATCTATCACAAAGATGCTGGACCTTGACGTGGTGTAACGACTTGCGTATCTCAACGAACTGCCGGACTAACCTAGACGGTGTGATGATCACACTGACAGAACCACTCATGTCATACTGGTCAACCGGCAGAAAATTACTATAGGGCCTTGAGCTCCAGGTTAGGGGTTGGAGAGAGATTGTCATTTTTTGTGTGGAAAAAACAGTAATAATCCTAGTATACTGCCACTTATCCACTTGTGGTGCAAACTACGTACAACTGTACATACTCGCGACACCTAATTTCTTTCCACATTGACTGTTCTGCAGTGCGAACCGAATCGAAGTATCTGCTGCATATAGTACAGCTGATATGCAAAATACACCTATATGCTAGTGTTGACCTCCGATCCCACCGTCTTATGCATTTGACCTCTTAGACCCCTTTCCAGCCCCCAGTTGGTTTACTTTATCCTGCCCTGTCCAGCAGACTGCCTCTGAAAGTGTATGCCTCTTGATGTATATAAGTCTAAATCGACAATGGCTAAGGATCTTCTACACAATTTTAAAATTACCTAGCTAGATGTATGTTGACATTTCACCCATTATTTTCGGTTAATATTCCTAATTCATCAGGAATTTGCATTCACTTCGTGGCTTGTGATCTCTTCTCATCCCAGTCCCGTACGTAGACTCATTGTTCCCACCAGTCAGGGACCGCTTCTCTTTGTCGTTGCTGTTTTCTGCCATATGCATTGATGATATGACTACAGGCAGATAAACGGTTGAATAACTGTTTTGAAGGGCGTGTATTTAGTTCGCAGGTTCATGGCAGACTTCGGCGACCTTTTCTTGGGTCTGTCGGATAACGCATTCTTTATTGAGACAACTTTCATACTGCTGTTGATAGGACTGATAATTTGCACGCGTATAAAGTTCAATGTTCTATTTTATAAGCGGTCGGTTGGGCAGTTCATCATGGCAGCTTAGTTGTTGTCTATCGCGAGCTGTGTTCGTTGCTGTTCATTTTTCTTCCGTTGATCCTCTCACGGGATGTGTTCTTTCGTTTTTGTCCCTTGAAGGTGAGCCGGAAGCAGATGCCATTAATTGGATGGAACTCACGAAAGGCGATCCAGTCAAGTGCTATTGCGGTCATTGGTTCCAGTTGGTCGACTACGAAGAATATTTCCGACGCACCGCCTCCTAAGCGAGGACTTCGCTCCGTTTTGGAAGCAAAATTACCCGGTCACGGCAGGTTTCATATCCAAGTAGTTGGTGTATGACGTACATAATCGTACTCACGATAGATAACATTTTTCCACATGTGATGATGAGTTGTGCTAGAAAATACAACATACTGGATATGTTCATCAGTATACAGCTGCAGACTTTCACAATGTCCACCATATTGTTCACGATTTCTCCCAAATTGATAAACACCGACCATGTGTTAGTAATGTACAACAAGCAGTAGTGGTGCAGGTGTTGTATGTACTCATTCCATTGTCGTACGTCCATTTTGGAATTGAGTGTGTCTGCGACGTGGTATATTATTTTCAAATAAAATATCATGAACCTGCCGATGATTCTTTTATATCGTTTGTGTTTGATAAACCTGTTGTGATGGGTGTCGTCTCTTGACCGTTTTTTTTGGTATCGCCGAATCAACCGATCAATAATGAACGAGAAGCATGGAACGGCAATCCTTTTTCTGACAAAGGTTTCAATATTATTGTATAGAACGTAGGCTCCTTGTTTCATTGATCTCCAATCTCGGGCTATTCGCCTTCGCATTTTATTCCGAGCCGAAATCGTGACCTGTGGCATCATTCTTGCTAGCCACACTGTTGCAGTTACAAGATGCGCAATCAAACTGAGTGGTAAAAAGACAATCCACAACCAATTTTTCGTCGCATCCTGGATATTATTTTCGTTTGTTTCTCTGTCTGCTAGTGCCTGTTGAGTATTGGGGACGGATACTGGTTGGTCTTGAGGTTCCGTGGAACAGGATACTTTTGATTCATTTTGGGCAGATTCTAAGTGTATCAGTGGGAACGGTGCAAATCTTAGTCTTCTTCTTGTTTGTCCTCTCATGTTCATACTGGCCCGTGATATATCGATGCACTATCGATTTTCGTTTTATATCGTATTGGTTGGTCTTAAGTCAGAATACGGTTCACCCGACCGAGTCCTGCATCGATAACTCTTTGTGTTTGTATGCACGCTGAAATAACTTTCTGAACTCGGCTATTTCTGAAACCGTCAACTTGGATTTTTCCTAACCAGCTTTTCAATGTGCAGTGCGATATGAATGAAGGTTTATAAATCCCAGCTATGGTCTGTTTTACTGTATCGTACAAGACCGTGCGTTGGCTGCCCGAACACGTACAGTCGCATAGATCGCTTGTTCCTTCAACTGTGTGACTGGTAGTCGGTTTCATTGCAAGTGAGCTACCGCGACTCTAGTGTAATATGAAAAATTGCGGAAAAATAACTTATTGAGTTGATTCTGTTTAACGTGTTTGTGGATCAGTACTACTGCAACGGAAGTTTTGCAGTATGGTTGGTTTAACTTTTGGATTGCTTTAAGAATGCAAGCCACGAGACCCACCTCAGTATGTTTGCACTTTGCGTTAAATTATTCATATCATCTCACTTTTAGTACTACACATAACAAGTAGTAGGTCACTATAAGCCACTTGGCTGCTTTCCATCTTGAATCACCATACAATTTACTTTGTATAATTATTTAATCTTTACTTTACTCCTGAAGACCTGGTATTTCGTAAAGGCACTTGACACAAGATTGTTCCATGAGAGTTCGACGTTTCTGGATGCTCTTCCATTGCGTCAACTCTTTTTCTGCAGTGTTCCTCTTTTCAATCAAGCTCAGGCTTTATACGGCGCAAAATCGCCAGAGCCGATTGCGCAGCAGCTAGGGTTTGGTACACACAACTGTTAGGCACTGTCTTCAAATTTGGCGCATTTATTTTCGCAGTCCAAACCAAAACGAAATGTCCGAAATTGAAGGCTTTATTTAGCATACAACGAGACCTGCACTACGAAACGAAAAAACTTGTTATATGTAAATGCAACAAATTTGAGTCGTAAATGATAAGTAGGGTGAATGTGTAGGAAACAGATAATGTATGACAGCGTACACAATTTGCGATCTATTTACATTGTCTTTTGCATGCCACAGTCTTTCTTCCAAGACGGTAAAAGTAAAGAATTGGGGGCCGAACTTTCAAACGAATGATGGCTGGAAAAACAACGACATGAGAGACTGAGCAATGGAAGAGAAACTTTCGTACAGGGTTGTACGCAAAATGACAAGATGCAATAACGCGACGAAAAAAGAAACATTTAAAATTCTTCCGAGGGAAGCGCGTAGTTTCCACCGTTTAGATGAAGCATCACCTGTTAAGGCAGCTGTATTTTAGATGACTATTCAGTCTGTGTGGGATTTGGTCGAACTTTTTGAAATGATACGGTTCGTGTGGCTTTACGTTTTGTGTGTAGATTACCCATCGTCCCTTTGGATAACGATAGGCAATCTTTTTGTGTGGATATTAGCCAAAGCTTAAGCGCTCTGTAATATTTCCAACACAAAGCCAAGGCCTAGATTTGGAGCGGTTTTTGTTACATTATGCTAGTGACCTCCAAACATCTGTCTGTTAGGTTAACAGTTTGCCGAGTGATTACTCATATTAGGAAGCTTTAAATTAAGTCGATACTTGGTAATCGAGATGAACTAAACTGTGCAAACTAATTAGTACAGTTGCACCTCATTAGCAACCTCTCAATTCCGGCTTAGCGACATTGTTAGGGACCACCGGGACGCTAGTTGTTAATTCGAGCAAAATCCGACATATCTCCTCACTCCAGGATGCTACCCTCAATTTGCATGACCGCGCAACCAGCGCATACTTTTGCAAATAATGAATGTAATGGTTCGTTATTTGGAACTCCGATCAAATGGAACGTAGTGTTGTGACATCCACTTTTTGTGCTTACAATTTTGATTTGTTCACTGTCATCTCTAAACCCTCGTCCGCGAATTTCGAGTCTACATGTGAACCGCCACAGCCTCCCATTTGATGCCTAGCGTCTCATCTGCAGCGGTGCAATGTACTATACTTCGACTAGTGCTAATCGGCGTTATCTGCGGTCGCGCTCACGACCACAATTTACAAACGATCAAGAAACTGCAATTCATTCATTTGAGTTTCTAGTATCACTATCTGCCTGTTAGTTGGCACTGGCTCACTGTGCCACCAGTTCACTTAGGGAAATGTTGCTTCAGAAGAATGTCAGTATTTTACGTTCTTTGCAACCAGATATTGATAGTTGAGTCAGTAAGTATCGATAAGTTGTCGCATTACTTAACACTTCAGTCGGCCTATGAGCTATTAATAACACGCAATATAAAGGCTGCCTGGTCGCGCAAGATGTGACAGTGTGTAAGGGCCAACGCGCGCATCAGCGTTGACCATCTCTTCTGATGATTCGTCAAATTTTTCATCTCCTAATCCGGCCGAAAATTAACACTGTGTTTCACAGTGTTTTGGTGTATTAGTTTTCTTCATACTGCTTCAGCGGGTGCAGTCAGTTAGTGGATGCGTTCACAGTGAGTGAACTGTATGGGTTTGGGCTTGGGTGAAAAATTTCATACCTGGTGGGTGGATTACACGAAGGTCTATCCAGTATTGCTACTAGAAAAGTGAGCTTGTATGCATTACACTGACTTACTTGCCGTGAGGGTGGCGTTTGTAGCATACTGACATTGTTACGGAGGTTCGATTTAATGGCTTTTACTTGGCCCTCAAGAGGTGAGTCGGAGGGACGTTTGGTTGTGCTGAGAATACGTACACGGAAGAGAATAGCTTAATATCTGTTGGTTTTTAAATGGAATGTGCATGTTACGCTAGCATTTGCCTAAATTATTCTCTTAGTGGTCTATCCTTTGGAGACTGTTTGGTGGACTCCACAGAATGGTGAAACCACGGTAGCCTAGTCTGACTGTGTGGTCTGCATTCTCATAGTGTAGCTCCTTTTCTAGTTTCAAATGCTATATTCTGTCTAAGGGTTTCCATTTTTATCGTTAGTCCTCGCTCCGTAGGGTTTTGTTTCCTGCTCGAATGAATTAGTGACATAACCTCTCTCTACCCTGATGTGTAACCGTCCTTCCATACATTTTCCAGTTTGACGTTTTTGGTTCACATCGCCGGGTTTTCCGTTATCATTTTTTCTTTTCTGAGTGCCCGTATTAGGTTTCCCAAGAGGTTCCTATCTGTTTACTCTGTATCATTCAGTGGTGAACAAGATCGCACACCTAATGAACGCATGGGTAGAGTGACGGACAGTATCACAGTTGAACACCAGTTGTCCGTCATTCCTGATTGGATCCTACGTACGGCCTTCAGTTGTTCATCCAGCTCTCCACGAAATGTGATACAGGTAGGCTGTTTTGTTCATTATTTGTTCGACTGTATATCTGATGTGACTTCCAGGTTCACTGTCAACGGAGATCGATGCATCAATCTGGTACATGTTAACGGTTTACAAGGCGTGCAGTTAAAACATCACGGGTATGTTGCTTTTTTGCAGATGCTAACTCCAAACACTGATAGGACATGGTGCATCTGAAGAATTCGGATCCTTGCGGCACATCGGCGTCTCAATGTTCATAAACGTAATACGACACTTTCCTCTTTCACTCATCGACGTATTTATCAGCGCAAAGCGGATTAAAAACCAGAGCTCGCAAGTGGTCAACAAAATGACACCTAGTTCATCTGATTAGTTGAAACCGACCTCCTCTGGTGAACGAACTTATGCATATCGCGAGAACTTCGTCGACATAAGCATGAAAAAGAACGATGCGAATCTGCTGATAGGAAGAAAATTTCTGAATTGCCTTGCCATTCAGAGAAACGGAGTTGATGGCGTGCCGAATGACTGACGCAGTCGTTAGATTCAGTTTGAATTCAACGGTGTTACTAAATCCTCAGGATAATGTGCTTATTGTTGCTGTCTCATTTTCGATCTGTTCATTCAACTGCTCGTGTGGTCCACTGGGAATAGTACACGTCTAGGAGAGGAAGTTCGTGATAACTGCCTCGCGTTGCTTCTCTCCAGGACGACAAATAACATCAATCCATTTCGGTAGGTTAATTTGGTCTGTTGTGACTGACACATGGATGTGGAAATAACGTTTCGCCACGTCCACCGATCCCTCTTATTTCGAACGGTCAACCAGTGCACCCTGTCTGTATTCTAGGTGGTTACTTTCCGGTTACATCACCTGGGTTTGTATACCCAATAACTACAGAATTTGTACATTCGACCTCACACCTGTCCCAACCACCTAAAACTTAACTGCTATGTGATCCTGATCACAACAAATTCGTGCCTGTTGTTCATCCCATTACCCTCACCCTTGGGTCGTTTTGTTCGATTACTCCCTAGATCTCACCCGATTTTGTGTCTTGTTGCACTCACCAAAGACGAGTGGTTGTCGAGTGGCATGATCATCCAGCATGAATTGCGAAGATTGTGTTGGTTGGTTCTTGATTCGTCAACGGAAGGATACTACAGTTCCTGTGCATCATTTGTTTTCAAAACATGTCTTTTTAGGGCTCACTTTAAAGTGTCACTCCAACGGTATTCGGAAAACAGCCATACAACGGGTGTTGTAATGTTTATCGAACTATCTGACCTGAAAAGCCAAGCCACAAAAGGTAAACAGGAGGCCGCACGAAATCGACACTTTCCGTCGATATTCACTCAAACAGACTCCAGAGAGTCAGTCGACAACGTTTACGTTGCGCAACGAGTGGACATCAGCACAAGCCAAATAATAAGCTAAGGTTAACTCAATTTTTTTCTCGGATTCAAAGCAGAAGTCATTCAACAAGTCAGCTTCACTGAAACCGACTAAAAATCCCGTGTGATTTGTAGGCTTCGATTCACGAACCAATCGCGTACGTTGCGTTAGGTGTAGTTATTGGTCTCGAATACATCATTTGTCGCATCCCATTTGTTTCGGATTATTATTTTACTGATGAGCAATCGGGGATTTCGTTTATTTTCAAGTTGACCATCACTCACATTTCATCGCAGCGTTCGCATTCAGATAGACTTTCAAGCCAGCCTCTTTCGAAAAGAAGCACTAGACTCGAGTTTCGCTCTCATTAGAGCTCGTCAGTAGTGCATATCCTTGCCACGACCGGGATTTGAACTCCGGCCATTCCAATCATGAGGCGACCGTGTTGACCACTGCGCCATTGACCTCACATTAGGCACGACCGAATTATCAAATCTGAACGCTCAACCACTCCCGCTTGTGAGCAATGATCAGGTTGCCCGATCGTCTCGAGAGGAGACACAGTTACTGCCTGTTAACTCCAATCGATAACCCCGCGATTAGGACTTCCGAGACAGGT
>QNGE01002668.1:26958-49182 GCA_008508345.1 Paragonimus westermani
ACACTAATGCTTAACTGCCACACAACCATGAAGAAACAGCAAACCCTATATAGAATGAGAGAAGGAAAAAGAGGGGGAAGGGAAGGGACCTAACTACTGAAAATGACTACGTCCATATTCAAACATTCAGCATCAAGGTGCCTACACCTTGCAAACAACAAAACCGAGCTGTAAGTGGGAGTAAGGCGTCATCACTGTCACGTAGACCAATCGAAGTTCATGGAGCGCTGTAATGCTAATGCCGACTCACGGAAAACCGCTGGAATACAGCTACGCTTTCCAGGCAGATCGGAATATCAAGACGAATACCGTGAACCAATCTTTGTGTAAATCGGAATGGTTGTCACAATGCCACCAAGCGCACATCGAAATTCGTTCGAACAGCCGGAAGGTGTTCGTGGCCGTTGTTCAGTGGTGGGCATCGATCCGGCGCAAGTTCATCTGAACTGGCGTAAAATTAGGTGTATCAGAGACAAAAGACAACTTTCAATGGCCAGAGCCCTCGAAACACAGATTTTCTGTATTCGCCCATGAAATGAACCAATCAGGTCCACTGCTAATTCCCTTTCTGTTGGTGTTGTATCGACTATGGTGATACTGAATAACCGTCAGCCAGCAGTTTGGTCAATATGAAAGCAGGTGGACTTGCGCTACGCGTGCTAGTGAGATACGTACGGCTAATATGGTCGGTAAGTTACTCAATGCTAGTTAGAGGAGCAGGCGAAGGTTGCGCTTTCTCGAATGACAAACAAGAGGCGACAAGGGGTGGAGCAGTAAAATCTCCCTTGTTTCTCATTTGGGTGAGACTGGTGAAAGGTATTAGTGTCCGCAGGCTTAGTGAACATGAGTAGTACGTATAAACACTATTTGAGTAAATAATTCTACTGGAATACAACTCACAATCGATGCGGGAGTCAATTCCTTACTTAGAAACCGCTGTCTCGGTCTAACAGATCTCAAAGGTATACTTGTCGGCATAAGTGGCGCACGGCTTCTAATGTTGGTTAGCGCAGGACCTACGGAAGTTGGGTGTTGGCAAGCGTCAGCATTTGGAAGATAACGCTGGGCCGAGAACCGACATACGTCAGTGGATGCAAATATGATTTTCCCAACTATTTTCCCCAAACTGTCATGAAGGTATTTCGCCAGACGATGGAAACTAGAAGATTCCATTCATGAACAAAAACGGCTGACTGAAATCTAACAGCTTTCCGAAGTCATTGAGACCCCGTTATTTGTGCTGTTACCAGACGTGTTGCAAAAGCACCAGGCAGCTTGATATTTCTGGTCGCCTTATCACATCACGTCGTTCCACATCGTGTCAACTTGTGCGTCTTAACAACTTTCAACTAAAAGCTGTCGCGTCTTCAAGATCGGAACGGATAGCTCATCCACAAAATTTGCTCAAACTGAGCCGCTCCACGGCACACAAATCTCCGCCCCAAGAAGATATACCTAGGATTGTTTAGTTTGAGTCGACATGGGTCATTTGCACTATACGGGACAAAACAATCTCCAGTTACATGATTTCTACGGTGAATATCGATACGTGTGTGCTGGTCGAAGTGGGCTGAATTCGAGGATGTAACATGCTTTGTGCAAGTGCTTGCCCACTAAATGACCCCTTTATGATGCATCCATTATAGACGCAGATGCTTCTAGTGGTGCTTTAGAATTCATATTTCCACTTCACTGCTAGTCCTCGGGTGATCAGTTCGTTTTGTGCACCTAACGGTGGTGATTTTGGATCCCATTTCCGTTCAGTCCAGCTTAGCGGATGGCAGCCGTGCGCAACTCGGATTGAACAAAATATTTTTCTCAAAGCGAGTCACAGTGATAGATCGCGATTAAGAACACCTGCCGGTAATCCGGTCATCGAACATGCATTGAGCTGGGTTTCAATATTGCGCCTCGAGGAAGAAGTGGAGAGCCACTGGCTTGTTTAATGCAAAGTACACGGGTAAACGGTTGTCCACTGCCGTCCAAATGCTGTTGAAAAACGTCGTCATAACAGAGACTGTTCGTGTAACAAGTCACTTCAAAAATTTATGCATTCGAGAACTGACTCTACTTCAGGAGTGTGTGATTAGGATACTGATTACTATTCATCGACACTACACTCATCTAGTGTCGCCGATCGTCGACTGGGGAATGAACATAACAGAATACCAATAACAATAAGATGATATACGCTGAGCAACACTCAAAGGCGATTGCAGGCTGCGTTTTCCCATAGATTTTTTGGGCGATCGGGCAATCCCAGCACTACTCAAGCAGTTGTGGCTGAACGTCTGCACATGATAATTTGGCGATGTCAGGTGGATTCAGTGGCGTACTGATCAATACGACTGCCTCATGAAAACGTGGCCCTGGTCCACAGCTCGGCAATGGCAAAAATGTACACTATTGACGAGCTCTAATAAAAAAAAACACTAACATGGTGATTCTTTTCGAAACGGGCTGGCTGAAGCGTCTATCAGAATGCGAAAGTTTCAACTAATTGTGCGTAATATTAAGTTTATATCAACCAAAAGCTCCTATTTCTTATCAAAACAAGGAGTGCACAATCGCTAGTACCGGCGATCAGCGTTGAAGTAGCATACAATTTGCGGGCATGATTTTCCATCACTTCACAGCGGTAGGGTGAAAAATGTGAAATCTCTCAACAATTCAATGCGAGAGTGCATAAATGTTTGAAACACACAAAAAGATAAATACGGACTCTCAAAACTGAATGAAACGCTGAAGGATACTCTTGAAATGCCACCGGCTTAACTAGATTTCATTTTTCAGGAACGGACAGATTAGAACAATATACGCTGGACAGACGACCCTCAAGCCGGATCAGAGATACATTTGAAGGCATGTTCGAACCTTCAGAACTCACCAGGAAAAACAGTTCCAAAAGACGAAACTTGATTCGTATCTACGTTTAAGCGGTTTGCACTACTACAAGACGCCAATTGTTAACAAACATGAAAGTGTTCCACTGTAAATTTTCGAAACGTGAGAAACTGAATAAAACTGGAGCATATAAAAAAAATGAGAAATACACAGCGTTACTGCCTTTTCATATTCCCGCTGTGACGCTGATGCCTTACCAGCACAGTGAATACATATAAACTATATATTGTTGATATCGATGTGTTGCATGAAGTGGGTCTTTGATTCTTTCATCTTTCTTTTTCGCCTGCCGTAACAAATATGCAAGTACGGTAATTCGGTAGATGAAAAGTTTCTTCAGTTTTGAGTTGTCGACAGTATATTTTAGAAACCAACGTTACAGAGCACTGCAGGAAAACTCGCACAAACAGAGACCCCCTTATTTGTGTATAATCACCAGTGACTACATCAAATTTGTTCAAAGTGGTTAAACTAACTATACGTATCACTTTTTTAATTGACGCGACAATTGAGAAGAAACACGTATGCAGACAAGGTGAACAGGTCATACTTGATGAAGCATTCTGATTATCATAGAAAATTTTTCAAGGCACCCTTAATTCAACGAAAAGTTCAACTATTATTACAAGACATAAACGAGTGTCTGATTGAGTAGCTTACCTTACACATGAGTGCTTGGTAGCCCACTGGTGGTAAAACCAGTGCTAACATTAGACATTACTTAAGACCACAATCGACCTTGCCGTCGAAGAAGTATAAGGACGAGAGAAGAAACTACACACCGCGAAATAAGCGAGAACATTTGTTCACGGAATCAGGAACCAGCCTAATTAAGCTTGTCAAATGCACCTCCTAGTACAAATGAAACCCAACAGCAAACACACGTAATAAAATAAGCCTATTGTGTAACTGATGTCATACTTTTAAAATTCTAAACCAAGATCTGGAGATTACGAAAAATGAAGTTCAGAAACTAGTTCAACACAAATATATTGAACATGATGACAGAAAGTATGAACAGACTGTCACGGACATAGAAGGAATGAGTTGAGTGATGAAGAAAGAGCTGAGTATTACGCGCATACCTATTTTTTAACGGAAGTAGCAGTTCTCCATCCATGTTATGATACTATACTTAAAAGTGTGCAATTAGAGTCCTTGCAGCTACCATTATGCATCTATCCGGCCAAATTATAAACAATCCACAATTGAGAAAAATCAACGTTAATTGTAGTGATCATCCGGTCCGTCGTCACACTAAACTCCTTCGACGAATGAGCATAAATGCGGATGATTGCTATGAAATCGGAAGGTTTATTAGGTAGGTAGTTGAAATATACTGCCAGAATGAATGTAGGACACCAGGGGGGGGGGTAAGACAGCAACTGCTGAGAAAAACAATATAACAGTATGTGGAGGCGCACCAGTAACCGAATGCGTATATCAGACATGAGATGTTTGACTACCGTCTGTTTACTCTGAAGTCAAAACCTTCGCGTTTTACGGCTCAGCCATGTGCCCGCATGACTCGAACTGGGAAGCAGTACACAGCACAGTGATCAACTTGCAGGCTTCGACAAACAGCGTACACAGTAATGAAGTTGGCGTGCAAAAATGACGATATTCACAGGCATGTTGGGTTTAGTGAAAATTTCATTTGCAAACCGGGTGATCAGGGTAAACACACACCGTCAAGTGGAATGATGTTCGAACATGAACAACCTGTGAACACTTTCGTAAAGTGCGTCCATCGTTTGAAAGTGGAAAAACCACCTGGTAGTAGAACAGGCTATTCAACAAAAGGTTAAACGACACAGCCGGTGAACTCATCGGACACATACGCCAAACCAGAAGAGCAAATGTCTCGAGCAGTTTTGACCTTACATTCGCAAGTCTGTAAGCACATGCAGAGAATAAGCGGGTTCCACACTTTACCCAGCAGTCTCGAAAGGTTTGTCATCAGGGGAATTTTCAATATACCCGAACACAGAGGAATTAGCGGCAGTTATACCGATCAGGAGAATCAGTTTGTTTTGATATTGGTATGTTCACCGAGCTCGCCATTTACGTTGTAAACGTTTCACCACCAAGTGAGGTGACACCATCAGTGTTTCAGCGTATAGTTTTGAGCGTGGAGTTTGGTGAAGTTTGATGGATGCCTGCTCTTATATAGCACAGTGAGTTGACCTACTGACCTGAATTCTGGTTGGTCGCTTTCCGTCCTGTTTGATCTTTGTCCCGACCCACCATTGTTCGGTTTTATTGCACTGGAACTTTGACCCGATGTCCGACTGGTTATTCCCTGGAGTGTGATTGGCTGCTCCCTGTCGTTACCACACTTTGACCTCGAATCGGATTGGTTTTGAATTGACTGGGTGTGTCATCTCTTCGTTCTGGAATTCCGTCCGATTGGTTATCCATTGTCCTGTTTCGACTTTGGTCTGATCAGTTCAAGTTGCTCCGTTTGGGTCTACCGGTATTTGGGCTTGATGGCGTCTACGTCTCCTCAAATCCTTGATTCGCATTGGTTCATAGATTTTGTCCAGTTCGATGTGTTTGTTTATTGCACCGGTTGATGAGTAACAAGCTTCGAGAAATTCTCTTGCATGTTTGGTGTTTGTCTGAGTAAGAATTTCTGCGGTGTTCAAGTTGAAGGCGTGTCCAGTTTCATCCTCGTGGGCGGAGATAATGGAAAATTGCTCGTGCCTCTTGATGGCCAGTTCGTGTTGATAATTTCAGCCCGGTTTGGCCGACGTAGTGTTGTCCATAGTCATTGCATTGGATTTTGTAAATGACGTTTCTCCTGTCGGCGGGTTTGGACTGTTCTTTTGGTTTTGGTGGTATCCTTCGTAATGTGGCTGTTGGCTTATGCGCTAGCGTGATATCATGTGTTCTCCGCGTCACGGACACACGAGAACAAAGCCGCAAGGTGTTTGTTCCCAAAGACCTCCACGACTACACGCATGTGTTTGTTCGCGTGGATGGTTCCCGACGCTCGCTCGAACGACCTTACAAAGATCCTTTCAGAGTGCTTCAGCGAAAGGATCGTTTCTACGTGCTCGAGCGTCAAGGTATTCGGGACACGGCTAGCATCGATCGTTTGGAGCCTGCCTACTTTGAAAGGACAGATAAAGCCTTCAATGCTCCTCTGCACCCCCTGTCCACGCCGGCAACTGTCTCGGAACAGCCTCGCCCAAGCGCATCGTCCTCAGCAGACATCAAGACTTCGCCGATGACGCCAGCACCCGCCGTAACGCGTTCGGATCCTAGGGTGCACTGGCCGAAACGCCTCATAGGGGACTAACGTTTGTGAAGCGTCCTTTTTTCGGCCATAACAAAAAAATCGCACTGTTTTTAAAAATACAAAAAAAATCGTTTTCGAAACAAGAAAATTACGTTTGCCCTGTTTTCCTCTCTCGAATGTTCGTATTCGCTGTGTAATTTGGTTGAGTGCGTCATTTGTTTCTGTACTGATACTCATCCAGTTTCGTTTGATTTTCTGTCGCATCTCATCCGACGCAGGCATGATGTATGTGGCATCGTCGATCGCGATCATCCTCGATCTCGTATTGCACGTCGTGCTTGAACGTTCCGTGGATGCCTCGCCTGGAACATTCATTTTCTACCATTATTTCGGCACATTTAGGGAGGATACTCGAGTGGGAACTCGCTAGGAACTGTGGGCGTTTGGGGATTGTCGTACCAATCGCAGGCTGATTGGATATCAACTGGTACGCCTTGAACCAAATCAGGCCAAGGGTGGCTGGCCCCAGTTATCCTCATCAGGATCGAAGGGTTGTTGTCACAGTACTCTTCTAGGGGGGAGCTGTGTAGCGGCCTGGAGATTTCACTGGCCTGCCTGCGGTATGCTGTGTAAAATAGTTCCGAAACTCACATTTGCATATAGTACCTAGGCGATTAAGGAAGCTCGCATGATATATGCTGTCCGACTGTTTGTCTGCATGTCATGTGACTGTGGCGCGAACCCGAAGAACACATGCGTCACACTCTTCCGGTTTACTCACTCGTCAACGGCCGGTCTCTACCCTGTCTAGCTAATTCGCGTGTCGGTGCTGTTTATAGCGCTATCAGAGACCACCTGTACACTTCGTCGAACAAGGATTTGGTCTCTCTCCTCAACGGCCTTTCGCTTTCCGCGCCTGGATTGAGCGGTGATCTGTAGTTAATACTTGGGAAATAGGCAGACAAAACGGAAGACAGATGTTACGTATGTTAATAGCCGATGCCCACAGTCGGTTACAAATATACGGGAACATCGTGACAGCTAAAAGAGAAGACTGTAAACAAACGATAGAGAAACATCAGCTTCAGAAATCAGAGGCAACCATAGGACAGTGAGTAGCAGGAACCAAGAATAAGAAGAGAATAGCACTTGAAGAAAAGCTCTCATGACAGTTGAAGAAGTATGCCAACTCCAGCAACTATACATGGATGAGAAACCTATCAAACCATCCACTACCCAACGACGATTAAGATGTACTTGTCAAAGGACTCAATTTTAACACGAAAGATGCATCAAACGGAGAACACTTGGCAAACTTGGAACACAATGAAATCTAACGTCTTGCCGCAAGAGGCACAGCACCAAGTCCGACAAAATATCGTGCCAGTATTGACCCGCAGTAGGTCGATCAATAACCTTACCCAACGCGAACAACGAGCATTGAACAACCTCAGAAAGGATGACATCATCATTTTACCAGCTGATAAGGGACGGATGACAGTTATCATAGACAAAGCAGACTACTTGAAGAAAGCAAAGCAACTGCTCAACGGCACAACTACCTACCACCTACTCAATGCTGATCTCACCAAAAAACTTGCCAACAAAATCAACAGCGCACTAAAGAAATTAGAGGCTACGCATGAGATAAGCAAATAGGAACGCTGGAAAATGCAGCCGAATGATGCAACCACTGCTCAATTCTATGGACTGCCAAAAGTACACAAAGATGATATCCCACTACGATCAATTGTATCTCTACCTGGCACACCGACCTACAATTTGGCCAAAGATCTATTCAAACGGCTACGATATCTTGTTGACGGATCAGAACATTCCATCGGCAATGCTGTGCAATTCACGAACAAACTAAAACACGTGAGGAAAGAAGACGAAACAATGATCTCGTTTGATCTCACAGCACTCTTCACGTCCATTGACCTCACTCTAGCCAAAGAGACTGCGAAAGCTGCTAGAAGAAAATCCCCGACCGAATGAATCATTGAAACCGGAGAGCATACACAATCTCATGGAGCTATGTATGTCGACGTACTTCGAATTCAATGGCCAAATTTACGAACAACATGAAGGAACTCCAATGGGTTCGCCCACATCCGGATTTATCGCAGAGGCGGTCACGCAGAGGTTAGAGAATATTGCGCTACCAACGATCGAACCGAAACTCTGGGTACACACTCTTAGTGCTCGTCGCACTAAGTCACTTTCTCCCCAGGTACGCAATTACCAGACGCGAAAAGCAGAAGGCCGTTGAGGAGAGAGACCAAATCCTTGTTCGACGAAGTGTACAGGTGGTCTCTGATAGCGCTATAAACAGCACCGACACGCGAATTAGCTAGACAGGGTAGAGACCGGCCGTTGACGAGTGAGTAAACCGGAAGAGTGTGACGCATGTGTTCTTCGGGTTCGCGCCACAGTCACATGACATGCAGACAAACAGTCGGACAGCATATATCATGCGAGCTTCCTTAATCGCCTAGGTACTATATGCAAATGTGAGTTTCGGAACTATTTTACACAGCATACCGCAGGCAGGCCAGTGAAATCTCCAGGCCGCTACACAGCTCCCCCCTAGAAGAGTACTGTGACAACAACCCTTCGATCCTGATGAGGATAACTGGGGCCAGCCACCCTTGGCCTGATTTGGTTCAAGGCGTACCAGTTGATATCCAATCAGCCTGCG
Organism: Paragonimus westermani; assembly: GCA_008508345.1. NCBI lineage: Eukaryota > Metazoa > Platyhelminthes > Trematoda > Plagiorchiida > Troglotrematidae > Paragonimus > Paragonimus westermani. Next base: position 35,808 of record QNGE01002668.1, read on the forward strand.
ATTGGTACGACAATCCCCAAACGCCCACAGTTCCTAGCGAGTTCCCACTCGAGTATCCTCCCTAAATGTGCCGAAATAATGGTAGAAAATGAATGTTCCAGGCGAGGCATCCACGGAACGTTCAAGCACGACGTGCAATACGAGATCGAGGATGATCGCGATCGACGATGCCACATACATCATGCCTGCGTCGGATGAGATGCGACAGAAAATCAAACGAAACTGGATGAGTATCAGTACAGAAACAAATGACGCACTCAACCAAATTACACAGCGAATACGAACATTCGAGAGAGGAAAACAGGGCAAACGTAATTTTCTTGTTTCGAAAACGATTTTTTTTGTATTTTTAAAAACAGTGCGATTTTTTTGTTATGGCCGAAAAAAGGACGCTTCACAAACGTTAGTCCCCTATGAGGCGTTTCGGCCAGTGCACCCTAGGATCCGAACGCGTTACGGCGGGTGCTGGCGTCATCGGCGAAGTCTTGATGTCTGCTGAGGACGATGCGCTTGGGCGAGGCTGTTCCGAGACAGTTGCCGGCGTGGACAGGGGGTGCAGAGGAGCATTGAAGGCTTTATCTGTCCTTTCAAAGTAGGCAGGCTCCAAACGATCGATGCTAGCCGTGTCCCGAATACCTTGACGCTCGAGCACGTAGAAACGATCCTTTCGCTGAAGCACTCTGAAAGGATCTTTGTAAGGTCGTTCGAGCGAGCGTCGGGAACCATCCACGCGAACAAACACATGCGTGTAGTCGTGGAGGTCTTTGGGAACAAACACCTTGCGGCTTTGTTCTCGTGTGTCCGTGACGCGGAGAACACATGATATCACGCTAGCGCATAAGCCAACAGCCACATTACGAAGGATACCACCAAAACCAAAAGAACAGTCCAAACCCGCCGACAGGAGAAACGTCATTTACAAAATCCAATGCAATGACTATGGACAACACTACGTCGGCCAAACCGGGCTGAAATTATCAACACGAACTGGCCATCAAGAGGCACGAGCAATTTTCCATTATCTCCGCCCACGAGGATGAAACTGGACACGCCTTCAACTTGAACACCGCAGAAATTCTTACTCAGACAAACACCAAACATGCAAGAGAATTTCTCGAAGCTTGTTACTCATCAACCGGTGCAATAAACAAACACATCGAACTGGACAAAATCTATGAACCAATGCGAATCAAGGATTTGAGGAGACGTAGACGCCATCAAGCCCAAATACCGGTAGACCCAAACGGAGCAACTTGAACTGATCAGACCAAAGTCGAAACAGGACAATGGATAACCAATCGGACGGAATTCCAGAACGAAGAGATGACACACCCAGTCAATTCAAAACCAATCCGATTCGAGGTCAAAGTGTGGTAACGACAGGGAGCAGCCAATCACACTCCAGGGAATAACCAGTCGGACATCGGGTCAAAGTTCCAGTGCAATAAAACCGAACAATGGTGGGTCGGGACAAAGATCAAACAGGACGGAAAGCGACCAACCAGAATTCAGGTCAGTAGGTCAACACTCACTGTGCTATATAAGAGCAGGCATCCATCAAACTTCACCAAACTCCACGCTCAAAACTATACGCTGAAACACTTACGCACTGATGGTGTCACCTCACTTGGTGGTGAAACGTTTACAACGTAAATGGCGAGCTCGGTGAACATACCAATATCAAAACCATCAGCCGGAGCTACAAGAAAAACGCCACCACTGTTCCCAAACATAAAAAATCAGTCAGTTGTATGTGATTCTGAGTAGGAACGGGTATATTGAAAACTTAGGCAATTATTACCGAAATGCAGAGTTGTCGAAAAGAAACAACTGATAGGTAGTGATTGTGTTCGTTTGCTATGGTTTAAAAGAACGACTACGACTGACTGTAAGTTACGTGTTTCTATAGACTTTTAACTAGTCAGCTTTTTAAAAAGGGCTAGTTGAATAGCCTATGGGAATGCGAAAGGCTCAATCACTTTTGAGTGCTGTCCAATAATGAATCTACCGTGAACTGAAACCAGTCAACTTGTGGTAATAGGTTCCAACATTACTGATGTTCAGGAGGAAAAAAACAATCAAACGGCAAATACAGTGGAAACGAAAGTGGTTTATAAAAACAATGCAACGGTACCACATTAGAGTCTATTAGGGGGCGTGAGGGGGAAATGCTATTACAAGGCGCCTAGCTTTTGCAAAACAATGATAAATTGATCACATTTTAGGAAAAAGCCACAAAATTTGCTGTACGATTATCAAGTGTGTCCATTCCAAATCGGATTCATAAGTGCCCAGTTCACTGACCTCTACGGCTTCCCAATGCGACTCAAAACATTTTACAACAAAATCCAGTCGCAGCCCAGATTGCAAAAACACCGATGGATGATAGTTTAACAGTCCGTATATCACCGAGACTCTGTACAACAGGTGATTGGTCATAACTGCACAAACGACATGACGTAGCGATCATGCTGTCGGGCCGACCAAAAACCCGGGGCGTTTGCCGGGCCAGGCTTCTTTAGCGTATTTCTTGCGTTTTGGGAACTCCGGTTCGACAAGACCAGATTCTAGACCAACTACACCGATCTGGCCATCAGCATCCGTGCCAAGGATGTCACTAGCACTTAAACGACCTGTCTGTCTACCATCAGGTAGAGAAGTGGTCAGTGTGCCTGGACGGGAATGTGCGTGTGCATGGAGCATGGCCAACGTAGGGGGCAAGGTCGGTTCACGAGGCTCAGATTCAATTTCAGGAGCCAAATTTGGCAAGGGGAGCCCAAGTTTTGCTGCCAAACTATAGGTCGGGCCGAACAGCGCATTTGCCGACATCAGACTGTTCGTACTGGATGAACCAGTATGTGCGCCGTTCGGGACCACACGCACAGTGGTATTCATTGTCCTGATGGGCTGTTCTGGGGTTTCTGGAGCAGCTACGCCCAAAAACGCACCCTCGTGACTTCCTTTTGCACGCTGGAAGCAGACGCAAGAAAGTCGTTATCAAAAAGTGTAAAACATCTGATAATTACGGGCATACATTGATACAACAATTGTAATAAATGGAATATCATCACGTCACTTCTACCTGCAAACCCCTTCGGCTGGAAAAAGAAATTCGAACGTACACGATAACCATGACAATCTGGCACGTGCTGTGAATATGTGAATGTTTTCTAAGATCCAATGTGGAGAACAACTAAACAATGGACCAGAAGGAACACTGCTAACATGAGTACAGAATACATTCGAACTGAATACACGTGGAATCACCATCAGCAAACGCACACGTTTTCAGGGCGTTTTTACATCTGACCAGGGTATTTTGAAATTTACCACGATAAGGTGCGCAAGCAGGACGTAATTTGAGTACATCTCAGCAGGAGAAAAAACTTGTTTTGAAGTTGCAATCGTCAGATACGAAGCACAAGCTTAAACATTTCGACAACACTGCGTTCACAAAACATACAGAAAGAGTTAAGGGAAGTGAAATTTGAACATGCAGTCAAGACAGACAACCGAATTGAACATACCAAGCGGAGCTCATGATTAAAGCCGATAAAAAACGTCCATTCCAGGTCACTCTTAGTTCCCTCGGAACGATGTCCAATGATGAACACATGACCCTCATGGGTGAATGAGAGTGAACAGTTAGTGGGATATGGCTGTCAGTAACTGGATCCACACTAAACATGAATGAGCGCAGGTAACGTCGCACGATTTACGTGCATCGCTAGTATGGTACGTACTTCACGAATTACGCATTGCCGCATAATCACACAGTCAACCAAATGGTGACGACCATTTAACGGGTGAAGCCGAGTCGTCATATTGCTCGCACTAGACTGAAACGAATGTTTGTGATAGCCAATCAGTGGATAGCACATAAATGAGGAGCAGACGGTCAGCGTCCACACTAAGCGTATCAATGCTATGAGACCCAAGGACACTCGACCAGGTTACTGAGTCACTGTAGAACAGATAAAACCCTTACTGATCAGTAGTCGGGGATTCGATTTATTTTCAAGTTGACCATCACTCACATTTGATCGCAGCCTTTGCATTCAGAAAGACTTTCAAGCCAGCCTCTTTCGAAAAGAAGCACTAGACTCGAGTTTCGCTCTCATTAGAGCTCATCAGTAGTGCATATACTCGCCACGACCGGGATTTGAACTGCGGCCATTCGAATCATGAGGCAACCGTGTTGACCACTGCGCCATTGACATCACATTAGGCACGACCGAATTATCAAATCTGAACGCTCAACCACTCCCGCTTGTGAGCAATGATCAGGTTGCTCGATCGTCTCGAGAGGAGACACAGTTACTGCCTGTTAACTCCCATCGATAACCCCGCGATTAGGACTTCCGNCGTGCCTAATGTGATGTCAATGGCGCAGTGGTCAACACGGTCGCCTCATGATTGGAATGGCCGGAGTTCAAATCCCGGCCGTGGTAAGGATATGCACTACTGATGAGCTCTAATGAGAGCGAAACTCGAGTCTAGTGCTTCTTTTCGAAAGAGGCTGGCTAGAAAGTCTATCTGAATGCGAAGACTGCGATCAAATGTGAGTGCTGATCAACTTGAAGATGCGACGCACGTGAACACATTCTCCAGGATGTCCGACTCAGCATAAGGTGAACCCAGCGCAAACTTTCCGCAGATTATCATGACCAACCAACCTTGTCCCATTTAAAGGAACGAAATCGATACCATAGAGGCCCGATGCCATCGCAACCGGTGCGTTGCATCGATCCAACAGCACATCAACGTTCCGTATCCCGACAGACACTGTTTTGCGTCTGTTAATATGTCGCCACTTGGTTTCATGGACATCACATGGAACACCTGACTCAAAAGCAAGAAAAGAGGGTTTCCTTAGGGTACCCTACCAAGAGCCAATGACTCAAAATTCCGATTTGCTTGGCAGTGAGGCGTTAACCAATCACAGAGGTGGAGTGAATAAGACATTGACAACTCATTCCGATTACTGCTGTCGCAGCAGATGTATTCGAAGTTAAATCAAGCTTCTGAGAAATACTGTGCGTTTGTTCATCCTACGGAATAGGGCACCAGTCTTCATGGTTTTCAACTGAGCGATCGGGGCACTCTTTGTTTTTAAATGCAGCTTCCAACCCCATTCTTCCTTGAGCAGAGGATAGCAGTACCGAAACCACAAAACGGTTCTGTTGTATGGTCATAAAGTTGCTTATCACAGCTCAACAACTCAATGCAGTCAGCACTGCAACGTATAGCATTAGGAGCCTAACCGCTTTATGTTTGACTCCTTCCTATTGGCCTGTCTGACATGGCTGAACCTGGCAGTACCGAAATCCTATACCGCACAGCCCTCTGGATCAACACAGCACGCGAACCTGACCATCACAACACAGTAATGAAATATAAATGGATCACAAGTTTGGTTCAAGGAAGAAATGAGGAGTTTACTGAAACTGTATGCACGTAATGTTCACCGTCATCTTGCCGAAAGGCTTTGCAAAAATCAAGGACGACTGGTGGAAGGTGAAGGTAAGGTTGACGTAGGGCCATGCTGACCGCCGTCTAGTGAAGCAGTAGTGAAAGGGGACTCCAGCGTTTCCTGTGCACGGCAACAATATAGTACGAAGACACAGCGCAAAAAATTCGGAAGCCTGCTGAATCGGCCTACCACCATTAACCGGAGAGTCTTGGACACAACAGCAAGCCGTCAAAGAATAGCTTGCTCTATCCCGGAACCTAAGAGCGGTTTGAAGCGCCACTAAACAATTTCGAAACGGAAAGGCTGCAGGCATGTATGGGTTGCCACGGGAACTACTGAACCATGGTGACTCAGATTTGGAGCGTGCTCTGCTCCAGATAGTTCAACCTATTCGGTAACTAAGATCAGTCTTGAAGAGGTTCAAAGATGCCCTTATTCTGCTGACGGTTCAATGCTCGAAACCTGCTATGTAACTCGACAGTTCGCAGATGACAGCGTGTTGTGTGCACAAAGGACCGCAATGAACAGCCACGATTCTGGAAACTGTGTCAACCAAAGTTGGTTCGGATAACAAGACCGATGCGGTATTTCCAGTTTTCTTCAGAGCGGATGCGCTACGCCTCTGCTCGGAATTCGTATAAAATGGGACATTGTGGACAAATGCGTAGCTTTATACAACCAGTATAGCGATCTGTCTTTGGAACGCGAGTCGTGAGATCATACAACCAGAGATACCGCTGTTATCGAACGCCCACAAAAAAGCGTCTGGAGAAACTGCAGTTTGAAATAGAGAACAGAAGTACATGTCTGTAAGACCGCAATGCGGTTCACGTTGCTAAACAGTGATAAAACCCGAGACCTGTAATCAGAATGCACTGTATCTGTTTTCGTTTTCCTCTGCAACGTTTAAGGTGTTAGAAGAGTTACGCGATTGGAAATGCTCTTGAGCACCGAAATACTTTGCCGAACGGCCATCGAAAGGATCGAACGCACATTGATGTTCAACCGGCCTCGTTGGCTAGAGCGCGTCTGTCGAATGACTGAAGAGCAGGTCGTAATGACATGACCATATGATGCTGAGACGCGTGTGGTAGGCCACCTTGGATCGGTAGACCATCAGTGTACTCATAGAAAAAACATCAACGAAGGGACAATGAGTTAGCCTACTTTTGCCTGAGCTACTTACCGTTTCCCTAGTGACGACTTCCTAACCAGCAATCGGTGCAAAAACGAAATTATTTTATAACCTCCGTCAATTTTGGAGCAAAATCTAAGAGACAAAACTACGGTCCGAAAAAAATTCAGTCAACAATAAATTTAGAGCGTGCAGAAAATGATCGAACCTGACCCCCTAATAAGACCCCTCAGTCAGACTAAGACGTGGTCGTTGATTCGTAGCTAAAAGTCGATTCTTCAATGTCTATAGACGACACTTCACATACGCCAGAGATAGGTAACGGTGAGTGAGCAGTACTGACCTGTGTACTCACAAATAAAAAGCGGACAGAAAATTACAGTTTGATTTTTGAACTCGAGATTAATCCACCCAACACAGTAACGCACACAAAACACATACCCCGAAGTTTTGTGCACACAGTTGGAAACTAAAGCAACCTGTCTTGGAAGTCCTAATCGCGGGGTTATCGATTGGAGTTAACAGGCAGTAACTGTGTCTCCTCTCGAGACGATCGAGCAACCTGATCATTGCTCACAAGCGGGAGTGGTTGAGCGTTCAGATTTGATAATTCGGTCGTGCCTAATGTGAGGTCAATGGCGCAGTGGTCAACACGGTCGCCTCATGATTGGAATGGCCGGAGTTCAAATCCCGGCCGTGGCAAGGATATGCACTATTGACGAGCTCTAATAAGAGCGAAGCTCGAGTCTAGTGCTTCTTTTCGAAAGAGGATGGCTTGAAAGTCTATCTGAATGCGAAGGCTGCGATCAAATTTAAGTGATGGTCAACTTGAAAATAAAGCAACTTAATCAACAATTCTGCGTTGGATTTTATGCATTAGTAAGCGGCGGTTATTACGATAAATGCAAGTGCGGATTCGAATTACTGGTATAACACACTAAGCTTAGGACAACGCAGGATTGTTTGAAGAAACCCAACAATGTTGGACGAACCATAGTGACGGCTGGCACAAAGTTTATAACATCTTTTAAAAAAACTAGAATCACTCAACAAATCGAATCATGTAATTCTAAGCAGGATCGCAAATTATTGTCCAGCTGCTGTGCAATAAATAGTAATACACATTCGACTTTGAAAACAACAGTGGTATAGACGTGTGCGCTTATTGCACCAAGCTGAATACAATGTGCACGCGTGATAATGAGTACTACAGTGTTACAAAATGTTATCGGAAGACAACACTGGAAGAAAGTTGGTGAATTGGGTCCATACGAACGCTTTCAGAACGAAAAGTAAGACAGATGTGTAAGCAGATGTTGTTGGCACGAAACCATCTACCTTGAATTAACTTCAAACTAATCTGTAAACGGGCTAAAAGACCTTCTCTGTTATTAAAAGAAATGAGGGGCTCGGCAACGTGGACGACAACTGTGTTCGAAATAGTTTCAGCTACAACGTTGTTCAGCCGTGCATGACGGCGCCCAACGTCATTGTCGACTTGCTTGATAGGAGTGAAGGTTGGCATACAACAGGGGAAAAGAACAGGTTCTAGGTGAATTGTAAAACGACGGCGAGTCGAGGGAAAGTCTTCAAGTAATTGAGAAATGAAGTGGAATACTTTAATGGCTTTTTCAGAGTTAAATTAGAACAGTAATAAAAAATGTACCTAATGAGTTGGTTGCTTCCTTTACAGGCTGAAGCATTTTGAATAAACCCGTTTGATTATGAAACTTTTCTGAGAAATCCAGTCTGACTTATACAGTATCCTCAGAACAGATCACTACTGTTCAGAAGGATGGACACCATTTAAGATTTCCCATTATACTAAGGTGAACAAATCCCCTGCCGATGATCAAGCAGATAGCAGCTACAGCTCATAAGACGAAGGGTCTCTAGTTCGATCCCACTAAAATTATCTTCACTAGATGAATCCAATCAACAGTGAAACTGGTCAGGAAATGTCGCTTTGAAAGTAAGCTTCAAGAACTATTACCAAATGTCTCTAGTTTGCTTCAGGCGCCAAATCAGACGGTCTTTATCCCATAAAACGTTAGAATCTGGAAAGAATAACCGCCATTTGCTCTCGAATAAATGAATAGCTGAAATGAATTGTCCCGGAAGGCCGCTCGGGCAGAAATCTTCACAGATGGCGCAGTATTCTCAAATAAGCGTAAAGGATTTGTTTCCAGAGGGCTTACGGATACTCAAACTTTTGGCACTAAAAAACGCAGTGCGAGCTAGAATGCTGGAATTCCTTTCACAATGAAAAGTCAATGAGGAGCATGCAATCATAATAAGCACTCCTCAAAGTTTGCCTAGCAATTACCGGCTGAGTGCTGATTATCAGAGGAGTTGATAACAATTTCCAGGTTTTTACTAAGATGCTTGGACCAGACCAGCTGTTGTTATGATACAAACCTGAACGAGTCCAGGTTGCAACCAGTGGAATCGAACGCCATTAACAGACGTTAGGCTTTTGCGGACATCTCAGAAGTGCGTGCAGAAATTGCATTCAGAGGTTGCTGCGGAGTTTCGGGATTCTACCCTGTGCCAGCAGCCTACATGCACACTTGGGTTAGGCAGTGTGCAATGCGGACGGCAGTTTTAAGCATACAACGATGTGGACTGTGTAAGATTTCTGCTTAGTCGCACGTCAGTTTTAATAGAGAAACACAAGCGTATCTAGGAATCGCTCGAACGAAGTAGTTATCATAGGCAGTACTTATGGTAAGCATTACCATCAGTTTCGACTTCGATCTGTAAGCACGGGTACTACGGTTAGGGTTGCCGACGATCCTGGCAATAGTCCACGAATAAGCGGAGCACTGAGTGGGTACAGATGTACCGAGAACAGAAGGAAAAGAAAACGAACAGACGGGGCTCCATACCGGAATGAAAAACACAAAGAGAAATCTACAACAGCAGATACAAGCACACTGACATGTACGAGAGCGTTTCAACCTAGCGGTATGAGTAGCCTTGAACTCTCAAACAGGCAGACGGCACTTGTCAAAGTTATCTCCTCGAACGATCGAGACTTGCCTACCCAGTGACCATGTCAACGCTTGCTCGTTTTGTGGTATCATACAACTATCAGCAACCACACTGAATAATGCACGAGGCGAAAGCAACGTCAGCTGATAGGATACAAGACCCATCACCAACGCAAACTGCATACTTACATTACTTCAGTTATAGGCCAACGGATTGTCGCTTAAAGCACAAGCATGGGTTGACTGGCGGAGACAACAGTAATCGAATACCTACCTGCATTTACCGTGCAAATGGGTCATCTCAAATCCAGAGGAAAAAATGTAAGCGTACACACATAGCAAGCCATGCCTTTGAGAAACGTTCTGACGTCTTTGTGACGCCAGTGGATGTCTTATCAGAAATATCGAGGGCCGACGAGATGACGCTATCAAGGTGGACAGAAAGAATGACAACCTCAAGCGGCTTGCCTATAACAACACAAACAGGATCAACGTAGACTCAGTCTTGTGACAGCACTCCACATTTCGAAGGGGAAGGTGCATACCAGCTACATTAAGTAATCGCTTCAATATGGTCTGCAGGCCATCCACATACGAACTAAGCTAGACAATTTCATTCGTATACGATGTACCTGCTTATGCTCCAACTAATTGCGGTGACACCGGCGTCAAGGACTTGTTTTATTCGGATATGGCCGCTCTCCCTCAGTCAATGCGTCGTGCTGACACAGTTGTTCTAGCCGCAGATATGAACAACTTGGTCAGCCGCCTTGGTGAGGTTGAGTCTCGTTTAGGTGGCAGGTATAGGATGGCACCATATAGCTCGGGCAACGGTGGGCGACTGTTACAATTGTGCGCTGAGCATAAGCTATTTTTGGCTAGCACTACTTTTAGGTATCGAGCGCGTCATTGCTATACTTGGCACCTCCCCTCTTCAAATCAAGTCTGATCTCAGATAGACCACACAGCTGTTAGTTATGGGTGACGGGGTTCTATTCAGGACTGTCGTTTTCATTGGAGCATATAATTGGATACAGATCATGAGTTGGTACGTTGTCGTTTCGTTCTTACATCTGCTGGTGAACGACCACATCAACATCAACGGCTAACTGTTGAGAAACTGACTATACCGTTGTTAAAGCATATACACCAAACCCGCTTAGAAATCAGGCATAGTAGTTCTCACTCTGAATATCCTAATAACTGCTGAATCGATATCTAACAGGTCATTCATGAAGCAGGCACTGTACGTTCGGCACGGAGGTTTGTGGATCGAACAAATATTGAATATCGGAGAAGTGTTCGGAATTGTTGGAAGTCAGACGGAACATTCCTTCTGGCAGTTCACATAACAATTCTGGGGGAGATATCCATAGAAAGCTAAAATATAGCCCAAACGGTGATCGTGAGGCTTGGGTGATGGAAAAAGTTAAGAAAATGGAAACCGCTTTTATTTCAGGGAACATCGGCATGGTCTTCAATCCTATATGTGCTACTCGCCCACGTCGACCATTTGTCAGCGAACCTTTCAGCGAGATACATGAAACACTCATCCATAATGAGTCCGGAAGACTAGGGCGGTGGGCGGAACAGTGTGAGTCACTTTGCCAGGCCGCATGCTTCTATTGTGTTGCCGCCACAAACATGTGACTTAGTATTCTGGTCAGTAGATTGAAGTTGAGGTCCGCAATTGCATCTCGGCCCTTAAACGTAATAGGACTGGTGGTTCAGATGACCTCGTGCCGCCACTTTTCAAAGAAGATAGGAGAAGCATTGGTTGAGGCTTCGATGCAGTTGCTTCGACTTGTGTGGACGACAGAGACTATTCCACCGTGCGGGGGTCGTTCGATGATAGTTGTTATGTTAAAGAGTAGAGGACGTAAGCCATCTTCATGTATTTGACCACCGAGGTCCGCGTTCAATCGCTCATATCGAGCGGCACCAACGAGTAAGCAACGAAAAGGTCAAGAAGACATGTGCCGTTTCCACAACGGACCCAGACAATGAAGTCGAAAAAGGCATGTCCCAGAGTGTTTGACACCCCGCCGAATCAAGAACTACTGGTGGAAAAACCAAGGTGAGCTGATGCAGAGCTGCGCTGACCGGAGACAATACGAAAAGTTCTACGATTCGCTGAAGGCGATTTTTAATTCATCTATCCAATCTACTAAAACACTGATTGAAGTGGACTCTGGCTTTTCGCGCACTCAACTAGATATCACGAAAGCCCGATAGTCAACTAAACCGTCCTATTCCTATTGACTGTCTGCTACAACAATCTGTCGAAGTTTAACTTGCTCACGATCCAGGTTCTGCAGAGGTAAAGAGAGTTACTGGACAATTGTAAGGCAGAAAGCTTGTAAGTGAAGATAGATCGCCAGGGGTACTAGTGAAAAATGGCGGTCCACTCTTGAAATGTGCTTTGCTCCATCTCGAAACAGAACATAGTCTCACAAGAGATCAAGGAAGCTTTCAGCGTACCTTTGTTTATAGGTTAGGGTGGCAAGCAATGCGAAACCTATTCGAAGTAAACGTAACGGGGACCTGGTGTAAGAAGGAGGTACGAGACGGCGAACTGCTCATCCCCAGTGACATTATTTTGCAGTGATAAGAAAATCGGTAAAGGATGTGGTGGAGGTTTTATTTTGGGTAGCATTCGAAGACCTCCAACGCTAGTGACAGAGTGCTACTGGTTCTTCCGGAATCAGTCCGGCAAGCAGTTGACGTCAATCGCAACTTCACTTGTTTGACTGGTGTGATTTACAGACCGCCTTCTGCACACAGGTGCGTCAATACGGCCTTGCACAAAGCTCTGCGTGGAGTACCATCTTCAAGTTACACTCAAACACTAACAGTGAGAGATTTCAACCACCAGGAGCTGGCTTCCACAAACCATTTCGTCAATAATGTAACGTCTTCCTCCGCTGGAGATTTCTTCGATGCAGTAGCGGAAGGTGGACTATTCCAGCATGCCCAGGATAATATGGAATGAATGGGTAAAGCGCCGTCTTGTCTTGATCGCAATGTTACCAACCAGATTGACAAGATAAGCAATTCAAATAACACAGCTCCACTTGGTCGCGATGACTAAAGGATAACAGAATTCAGTTATCTACAGTGGACTAGACAACATATTTCCCAATATATGGTCGAAACGCCTTTCACAGGGCCAGTTTAATAATAGTGTAAGGATAACGATAATAATTTAGTGAGTCCAGAAGGTTAGAGCGATGGATAGAACACTTTGAGGGTCAATTTAACTGGCCTGCTGCTTCTACCGCGTTGCCGCCACACACTTGTGATGTAGTGCCCTGGTCGGTAGACTTGGAATCACCCACTGAGACGGAGGTCCACAATTGCATTGCGGCTCTCAAGCGTAATAAGGCTGCTGGTCCAGATGACCTCGTGCCGGCACTTTTCAAAGGAGGGGGAGAGGCGTTAGTAGAGGTTTTGACTTATTTGTTTCAACTTGTGTGGACGACGGAAACTATCCCCTCGAGTTGGGGTCACTCAATAATAGTTCCTATATTCAAGAAAGGTGTAAGGGGCTCTTGCAAAAACCATAGGGGAATTAGTTTGACCCCAGTCATTTCTAGGGTTCTAGCATCCATTACACTTTGCCGACTCACTACAGCTCGAGAGGTAAACATTAGGGAAGAACAGGCAGGGTTTCGTCCCGGGCGGGGATGTGTAGATCACATTTTCACTCTTCGTCAAATTCTGGAGCAGCGTCATGTATACCGCCGGCCAACAATTGTTGTGTTTCTCGACTAT